>PVIC010007551.1:0-50610 GCA_004025085.1 Thryonomys swinderianus | reverse complement strand
TATGTGGTTACCGGGGATCGAACTCAGGACCTTGCGCTTGCGAGGCAGGCGCCGGAACCACTGAGCTAACCCTCCGGCCCTGCATAAGTTTCTATTGCCTTTCTTTCTCTAGCCCTCGCTGTCCCCCTCTGAGGCAGCCGGAGGACTCATCACCCTCTGCAACCAGCTCATTCTGAATTTTTCTGTTAAACCAGATCTTGCAGGCAAAGGCCAGGAGCAGGGAGAGCTGTTAGAAGGAATTGAAATGCACTTACAGAAAGCTACTGTGGTGGTCTGGGCTGGAATAGGGGTCATGGAGGTGTAAAGAAAAATGAATTCTGAACATCAGTTGATGGAGTAGCTGGTCAGATTTGCTGACAGGTTACAGCGGAGTCAGAAGAGAGGAAAAGAATAAAAATGACTCCCAGAGTTTGGGGCTTGTGCTGCCATGAGGAAGAATTGCCAATTTTGAATGGGATATAAGAAGGGACAGGCTTGGGGGACAAAGATGCAAAGCTGGACGTGGGGTGCTGACCCCGAGGGTTCATGAGCCCCACACAAGTCGCAGTATCAAGAAGCACAGAGATCGCTGGTCTGAAGCTGAGCAGAGAAACTTGGGACCAGGGATGTGAAGTGAAGGCCGCAGCCTGTGGGGCCCGGGGGAGGCTGTGTGAAGGGCTGACATGCCAAACGCGGGACGGGGGCCAGGTGACACACAGGGGAGGACTGATGTCTGACGCTGTGACGCAGCGGTCCGCACACCCACGGTTTCGGCGGCAGCACAGCGCGTCAGGGCTGAGTCCTGGCAACGCCCCGTGGGCCTGTAGTGTGCACGTGAACTAGAACACGTGTATTTCCACGGCGTGGAGTGCTACTCTGCCATAACAAAGGGCACGCTTGTGTCGTTTGTGGGAAAACAGATGCACCTCGAGACCATGTTGAGTGAAGCAAATCAGAGGCGCGAGCTTCAGTATCGCACAGCTTCTCCTATCTGAGAAGCTCAAAATATAAATAAAGAATAAAATAAAAGATCATGGGAAATAAGGAAATCTTTTTCAAATGGGAAAGGAAATAAGAGAGAGGTGGGAGGAGGCAGAGAAGGGGAACGGGAAAAAGAATTGAAGGAAAAAATAAGCCAGGAAATCACAATTAAAGACACAGTTAAAGACACAATTAAAGGTGAGAGCACCCCAGAGCTGCTGTGGAAGGCAGCAAATCAAAGGGCTGAATGTCTGAAGGGGCAGGGGGAGTGGTTTGAGGGGAAGTGATGGAAATAAGTCTTTTTTTTGTAATAAAGTTTTTTTTTTTTTTGAGACAGGGTCTCCCTTTGCAGTTCAGGTTACCCGTGAGCTCACTATGAACGCAGGCAAGCCTTGCACTCAGCAATCCTCCTGCCTCTGCCTAAAGTTTTAAAATCTAAACACTTGTTGTATTTTGTGATCACGTCCGATAAAAACATCAATCTGGGTTTTAAAATCCCATCCGAGAATCACTGTTATTTCACCTACTTAGAATAATTATTGATAGATTTTGCTTTCTTTTTAGTCATCAAATATCCTCCACTCATCATTTTTTACTCTTGGTTTTTGTTTTTTCTAGTGTTCACTCCGTTAAAGTTTTCATCCCTTCAGTTCTTGCTCTCTGTCCCGACTGTTACACACTATTTCTGCGGTTTAACTTTGTAGCGCAAATCCTTGAAGTAACATAAGCCAAAGCTAATTTCTTCCCTCCATCTGTAACAGTAAGGGGATTATGAAAAACTCCTGCTGTTATTTATCGTGCCTCTTTTTTGATGTGCTGATTTTCCACTCTTTCACCTCCATCTTGCTTTCATGTTGTCAAGATGAGCCATTTTTTCCTTCGTGGTCTAATCACAGCCGCTGCCGCTGGATTTGTGCAGAGGACTTTGCCGTGCGTGGCGTCCGCCTGACTCCGCTCCTGACGCTCCTTTCCGCGTTCAGCTTCCTCTGGCCCGAGGGCTGCCGGTTGGCTGCTTCTCAGATCCGGTGTCTGTCCAGGGTTTGCTCCGTGGCCACAGAAGGAGCCCTGGGAGCCCGGGGGCTTCTGGTGCAGGGCTGGGGATACTCTGAGGACCTTCGGCGGGGCTTTGCCCAAGGCACACACCCAGAGCCCACATTCCCTGGCAACCCAGAGCCACCCCTGCCCCGGTGGTCACCTTGAGTGGTCCTCCGGCTGTGGTACCCTCCCTGCCAGCCCGTCTCCTGGGGCATGGAGCGTGCCCTGACCCCTTCCTGGCCCTGCTCTGCACCTTCGACTCGGGAAGCCCGCCCAGGGTTACAGTCCTCCCGGCAGGGCAGGCCGCACTGCCCTGTCCACACCAGCGGCCCTGAGCTCCTGCGCGTCAGGGGCCCCGCAGCCCGCCCGGGAGGCCCGCTCCGGCCGCGCCTGCTCCCGGGTCTCTCGCGCTCGCTGTGCTCACGGGCATCGCTTCGTCCGTGGCGTGGAGCGGGACCCCGATGCCTCTCGCCCTTCCCGCTCCTGGTTGCGTCCCGTGGCCTTGCCTCGGTTCTCCCGTCTCTGCAGACGTCCCTCCACCTCCTCCCCGGCTCGCGCTCCACCCGGCGCCCAGGTCTGCTCTTTGCCACCCTCATCTCGCTGCCTCGTGCGCCACCTTCTCCTCCTCTGCCCCGCTGGCGTCTGCAACTACGACCTGCGCTTTCCTCCGCCCCCTTTCCGGAGTCTCCGCCTGGCGGCTGACTGCGTCCGCTGAGTTCCTGTCATGAGTGACCACCTGACATTTCCAGACGTTCTATCTGATTCACTTTCAAATTTGTCTGCTCTTTTTGTCATCATTTCTTATTCTGTTGTCTTTTTATTAAACCCCTGCGACAGTGCTTTACTTGCTATAAATGCACTTGCTCTTGTTTCTATTCACTAATCTAATCCGTTCAAGTTCCTGCTATCTGTGGTGTCTGCGATTCTCACTGTGAATATTTCCCCCCCAGTTGTTTGTTTCATCGTGAATTTTTCTCCAAAACAGGATTTAGCAATAAAAACCTTGTCACAGCTGAAGTGGGGCCTCATCAGAGCCTCCTTTATGGTCATTTGCTCTCAGGCTGCACATAGACTAAAAAGTACTGTACTCATTTCTTATCAAAGTGAGACATGTTGGGGGTCACGTTTATCAGAATTTTCTTTTTCTTTTCTTTTTTTTTTTTTTGAGACAGGGTCTCGCTTTGTAGTTCAGGCTGGCCCTGAGCTCACTATGTAGCCCAGGTAAGCTTCAAACTCAGCAATCCTCCCGCCTCTGCTTCTCGAATGCTGGGATGACAGGCGTGAGCTACCACACCTGGCATTGTGGTGTGTGACACTGATTGCTGGTGGGTGTGAGTCACCACACCTGGTATGGTATGTATGTGGTTACCGGGGACTGAACCAGGGACCTCACACTTGCTAGGCAGGCACTGGAAACACTGAGCTAAATCTCCAACCTAATCAGAAAAATTTTGATCCTTGTTGGAGTCTAAGCCAAGGCAGAAAACCATCCTTGCCATCTCGTGTTGACAGTGAGCTGTTTTTTTCAAGTCCACTCTTTTTTTTTTTTTTTTTTTTTTGAGTCAGGGTCTCGCTTTGTAGTTCAGGCTGGCTCTGAGCTCTCTATGTAGACCAGGCAAGCTTCAAACTCAGCAATCCTCCTGTCTCTGCTTCCCGAGTGCTGGAATTACAGGTGTGAGCCACCACACCTGGCACTGTGGTATGTAGTGCTGATTGCTGGTTGATCACTGGTGGGCGTGAGTCAACACGCCCAGCATTGTATGTGGTTACCGGGGATCGAACTCAGGACCTTGCGCTTGCGAGACAGGCGCCAGAACCACTGAGCTAACCCTCCGGCCCTCAAATCCACTCTTGCAAATTATAGCCTTAAAGGGTTCCGACTTTGGACGGTGGTCTTCATCAGTCTTTGTTTTGCTCGGTGGGAGCCCATTTTCCTCTGAGTTGGCATGAGAACCTTACTCTGTTGGTCCCAGAGCTTGATGTCTGCCCTCCCAGGACTTCCGGCGGTCCACAATATTGGTCCACAACCCTCAGCTCGACACCTCCCTCACATAGTGATAAACCAGTGTCTGCTTTGTAAAGGACACTGTCTACATTATAACCAACACTATGAGGCGCTGTCTGAAGGAGAGTTTTAGGTTATCTAGTCCACCATGGTTCTGATGAAACCAAAATAAAATGATTATATTAATAATATGTTTTCCACAGGAAAATGCAGGCTGTCCTCATTCTGACACTAGCAACTGTTAAAAAGCTGCGTGGTAACAGGCATTACAACCTGCAAAGGAGAAATATAATTTTCTGATTGATCATTTCTTTGTTTCCAGAAGTGCTTCTATTAAGCTAAAAGTCTAAGAGCAGAGAACATATTTTTATTTGAGCTTTCTGAGTCATATTAATTAGTCAATGTTTTCAAAGTGCTTTTTGAGATGAAATCATTATTCATCAGCAAACCCAAGTTTTTTGTTATCACAATGATGGCTTCTTTTAAAGATGCTAATTGGCCCACCCGCCATGAAAGAACAATTTCACCTTTGCATTAATGACTGGAAACAACTTTCAAGGCATCCTACTTATTAGTTCACAAGTTTAAACTTCACATGCAAGAAGTATACATTTTACCATTACAATGAAAATTCACTGCAGAGAAGGGGAACGTTTGGATATTGCTGTGCACTTCCTAAAAATAGAATGGCTCTTATGTGAGAGCCACAAATTAGAATCCATTATTCTTATTGTTTCCATACCATTGTTTCTATAGATGAGAAATATTTTCACATTTCTCAGCAGAGTAGACCTTATTGAAATGGTCTGTTCTCAACACCTGTCCTGTGAATGTTGTTTTTATCCTGTTTCTCTTTTGTTTTTGTAAAGGTGAAGAATGATTAACTGATTATATTAGCATTTAAATAAAAACTGACTCTTAAAAACATCAATTCAAAAAAGACTCAAAAGACAGCCTTAAAAACATAATGCATATTTAGCAACCTAGACAATAATGAGAAGATTTTTCTCAGATTATTTTTTAAAAGTGCAAAGAAAGAATATTATGGTCCTTTAATGTTATCCAAATATTAGTTGCTTTTTTTCTAAATTATATTTCTACCTATACTGCATTGTATTCCATATCAGATGTTTGATATGGTATTTGGAAGGGGTTAATTTTTTTCCCAAGTATTAAGCTGAATTTTTACAGATCTTTCTTACAGAATCAAAATGATTCAGAAAGGCACATTAATAGCCCTTTCCTCTGTGAAGAGACAGCTATAAAAATCTAGCATACAGAGCCAACCATAGTACAGTGCCTCTGAACCGTCAGTCTACAAAATACACTTTGTGCTCGCTTCAGCAGCACATATACTAAAAAACACACTTTTTCATGACACTTGTTTGAAAAGTCATTCTGAAAGAATATTCTAGAAAAAAATGTAATCCAAATATGTCTTTAAAAAATTAGTTTGGAAGCCTTTCCCCCATAATCAAATGGCCAGAGGCATGAGCAGCTTGCTAGCAGCAGGAGTTTGAGGATGCTGGGTCACCTCACTGAAGACTGAGGGGCCATAAGGGGACCGATGTCCTCAATTGTTACGATGGCACCACGGAGCCAGAAGGCCAGGGAAGCATCGAAAACCACTTAAACTGTCCCTGAGATAATCTATTTCACCTAGAGAACAAGTCAAGTTGAAATTTTAGAGACTGCCAGTGTATAAGGTTGAGAATTTGGCTGTTGAACAGAAGTCCTGTTTCTTCATTTCAGGTTTTAACCAAGCTGGTTTATGAATTTTTCACACTATCAAAATTGTTGCCCATCATTCATCTTCTATGTGTAAATAAGAACTTTAATACCTAGACAGTCAACTCTCTACCATCAAGAGAGGTAGTCGGGTATATATTAGCAGTTGCAGGTGTATATGTAACTGCAAACTGGGGCACATATATATATATATATATATATATATTTTTTTTTTTTTTTTTTTTTTTTTTTTTTGAGACAGGGTCTCACTTTGTAGTTCAGGCTGGCCCTGAGCTCACTGTGGTACCCAGGCAAGCCGCTGTGAACTCAGCAATCCTCTTGTCTCTGCCTCCTGAGTGCTGGGATTACAGGCGTGAGCCACCATGCCTTGTGATATGCGGTGTTGATTGTTGGTGGGCGTGTCTCCACGCCCAGCATTATCTGTGGTTACCGGGGATCAAACTCAGGACCTTGCACTTGCGAGGCAGGCGCCGGAACCACTGAGCTAACCCTCCGGCCCAAACTGGGGGATATTTAAGAGGGTGTTTTATGAGTGGTGAGGAAGTCAGCGGTGAATATAACAATCCCTTTGGTCTGAACAGCTCTGTGTTTGAGAGGAAGCATGCATGGGACCCTGTGGTTCCAAAGCAGTGTAATGAGCACAGCGCAGCACTGTTCTGAGTGTCTCACCAGCAGGAAGGAAGAAGCAATCTGGGGCCATGAAGTGCTTGAAAGAAGGGCTTTCACTGAGGTTGAAAGATAAGGAGAAGCAGCCAAGCAGAAGGGAGAATCGACGGCATCTAGGAGAGGCAGGAAATATGATGGTAGTTTAGGGAAACTAAGTAAATTCACTCATGATGACTGCAGCATGATAGATAAGTGTACCCAGAGGAACAGTGAGAACTGAGAATCCAAAGACATACACGCACGCACACTCACATGCACACACACACAAGTATGTGTGTGTGTGTATACCTGTTTACACATAATATTTATGTCCTTTAATAAAGGTACTGCTATAGCTTGTGTTTAGCCTCATGCTTTTTCAGAGGTGGCTGGATCTAGAGTGTGTGAGTGATCTATGGTGGGGATAAGCTGGAGAGCACTTGAATTAATTGTCTGAGTGCTGCCTAACTAGTCTAAGATGAGAAGGGCAGAAACATGCTGTTGAGGTCTCTTGTTGCTTTTGCTGCCTTCTAGCACCATGAATTTTGCCCATTGCCCACTGTGCCTCGGAGCCAGCTGATTACGGACTGAGATCTCCATGAACTGTGAGCCAAATAAACCTCTTCCCCTTTAACTTTGAGTTTTGAGTATTTTGTCTCTACAGTAAGAGAAAAGTAACTTAAACAGAATTAGAATTTGGTACCAGAAGTGGGGCCACTACTATGAAATTACCTGGCCGTAGGGTTTAAGAGCTATAGGACGTGTATAGGTCTGAAGGCTCCCCTGACTCCTTGTGAAGAGCATGGTGTGCTAGGAAGAAGAGTTACACTACCCAGATCACACACACCAGAAACTAAAAGAAACAGCCTTTCCCTCTATTCTTTAACTTTGTTTGCTTCTGTTTCTCCATTCTACCAGTCCTGCCAGGCTGGTAGAATATATACTCCAGACAGGATCACAGTCCGTCTCTCCCAGCATCGCTCCAGAATATGGGATATTTAATCGGTGTCTGACTACACAAGGGACAGCCTTCTCATCTCCAGTCAGCGTGCTGACTGCCAAGGGCAGAAGCCTCCTGCCCTCTGACCGTGCTCCCTCTGTGTCACGGTGGGTCTGGATGCAGTTTCCCAGGTTGGGAGCCTCCTGGCCAGCTGGGCTCTCAGCGTCTATCTTAGTGCTCAGTTTCCTCCCTTCTTCAAAGCAGCCACAGAGCAGCGAGAGAAACACCAATCAGATCCTGCTGGTCAAGAGACACAGAGCTCTGTGGTCTGCAGTGTCTTCACCCCAGACACGATGCTTGTGCATGGCTGTGGGATGTTATAAAGTCACTGTGGCAGTGACTTCCAGTTACTTTCCCTAAGGCTTTGGTTCCTGACTGGTACAGATGGCAAAACACAGTGAAAAACAAGAGAATGGGAAACACAAGGAACGAAAGACATGAGTGGGTGTTTTAACCCACTGACCTGGAACAGACATGGTAGACCCCACAGACTTAGAAAACAGCTACTTTTTTGTTTTCGCCATCCTCAGCACAGCACTCTATGGACAGTACAGTCCTTGGCTTAATAAATACAGATTGTACCAATGAATAAATGAGCATCTAACAAGATTTGCACCGACCCCTGCCAAACTGAAGGCCTCTGTGTCCCTCTCCCCGAGGTCCACACAAACTGGTGAATCGGAGAAACTGAGAATTGTGTGAACTACAGAGGTGCGTAGGCCGGCCAGGCAGGACGCAGTGCCAGACGCTGCGAGAACCTTTTCACTGAGCACAAAGTCCATGGGCCTTATTTTCCTTCCTTCTGTGTATGAGAAACTTGGATGTTAGTGCGGTTAACTTTCCTACTAACACGGACAGTTTGCACATTACCACCAGGCCAACAAAATCTACCCAGTCAGCTTCCATGGAAAGAAGTGTAACTGAAAAAATAAGACAGAGTGTGGGTGAAACTCTGATGCTTCTGACATGTCCTCAGGCTGCAGAACTCAATTTCTCTACCTGCTAAAAATTTACACTCATCCTTTACTCTCCGACCCTCTTAGTATTAGAAATGTTTCTCTCCTCCCTAAAAGCAAGTTCCTCTGAGCACATTTGCAATCTGTATTAGTGAGTTTCACGAAAACCTCAGCCTCTCAGTATCTCGGGACTGCGGAGATGTCCTTCCTAGCCATGGCGTGAGTCTACCAGGGGCTGATCAGGGCCACTGCTTAGTCGTAGGGCTGCATCCCAGGACGCAGACGGAGAAAGCAGCCCAGGCGGGACACATGATCTCTGTGGTGCAGCTGAAGGTGTGTGTCGAGTCCACTCACGGTCCGTGGGCTGAAGCTCGGGACGGTGCTGGAGCTGTATGGTGTCTTACAGGGAATGGGAAGTGAGTAACTGCACAACACAGTTGGTGTAAAATCTTTCTTCCTTCCTCCATCAGAGGTCTCCCCCATATCGGCACCTCCCTTTTCCCCTACCATACGAAAGCACCTTAAGTTCTTTCCCTGGAAGTATTCAACTCACACTTCGAAGTTCCCCGTATTACCCAGTGATTCCTTCACCCCAAGCTTCTCAGAGCACGTTGGCTGTCTTCCCTCATCAGCGTCCGCACTGTCTCATTTCCTACCCTGTCCACGAAGTCTTGACGCGGCTGTTGCCAAGGCTACTGACACCTCGCGGTTGCTAAGTCCAATGAGTCCTTTTCAGGCCTCATCTCCCTTGACCTCTGTGTCCAGAGCAAGTCCTGCGAACCATCCTGAGGCCACTGCTCCCTTGGGGGCCCCGGAGTGTGCCCTCCCAGTGAGCTCCTTCTTCTTAGGGCTGCAGATCCTAATTATCCCTTAGAAGCCATTTTTTCTTCATGTTGCCAGCTTGTGGGGGCCTTACAGAGAATGCCTCCTTGTCTCCTGTCAATTTAGAACCAACCTGGAGATTGGCAGGGAGCCAGGCAGGGGGAGATTGAAGTGTAAGTGGTATTTATTGATAAGAAGCCAAGTGGAAATGTGGCTTAGCTGTGAGGCCACCAGAGCGTCCTCGTGGCAGGCGCCCAGAGTCACAGGCGCGGTGAACTCGCTCTTGCTGCTTCTCAGCCCGCTCTCTGCAGAGGCCGATGCCAGAGGGCGAGGGAGGGGAACGCGGCCTCCGGACTCTGAAAGGGCAGCTGCTCCCCCTGAGCTCCCCGCTGGGTGAGGGATGGCTCTGCACTCCAGGTAGACCAGAAGTGAGACCTCCAGAGTGCTTCAAAATAGAAGCAGAACTTCCCGCCACACCCTGCGCGCCCACAGCACCCCTCCCTCCCTCCCTGGCTCCCGTGTGAGTTCACGTGGTGCGGCGCACGCAGTACAGGTGTTTTCCTCCCATTCTGGTGGCTGGACTTGCCCGATCAAGGCGCACGCGTGTGCTGTCCTGGGGATTCCTCTGACTTACAGGCCACCGCCTCCCTGTCCTCCCGCAGGCGTCTCTATGGGCGTCCGCCCTGCCGTCTGAAGCACGTGGGCCAGCCGCGTGGTATTAGGCCCACCCTAATTGCTCCATTTTAGTTTAATTACTCTCCAAAGCTCCTACTTCCAAGTCTAGTTGCGTTCTCAAGTGCTGAGCGCTAAAGCTTCGCCCTGTGAATTTACAGGGCAGCCAGAGTTCAGGGCCCAACGTCAAGGTGCCTCTGTCATTTTCTCTTCTCAACTTCCCGGGTCTACTTACCTGGCTTCGCCTCATACTTCAGCGCTCGTGACCCGGGACCGGTGTCCTCCGGGAGGAGGATGTTTGAGGAGAAGTACTTGTGAGTCTGGGAAGCTGCGCCCGGGGAAGGAGGCAGCGGCGGGACGGGACCCCCTGCCAGCCCGCCCAAAACGGGCAGGCAGCATTCGCCGGAGGGAAAGGTGGGCCGAGAGGAAGGAGCAGTGTGCTCGCTCGGGCCAGGGGCGGCCTCGGTGCGGTGAGCAGCACGCTGTGGCGGGCTCCCTCGAGCTTCGGGAGCAGCCGCAGAGGGAGGAGGCGCGAAGCAGCTGAGTCACAAGCGGGACAGGACATCGAGGGCAAGATGGAGGCAGGGTGTGGCCTTTCCCTCTCTCAGGACCTGTGGGGACCTGAGAAAATCTGAAGCACACCAGGAGCCCCTCAGGGTCGGATGCCAGAAATCTTAATGTCAGAACCGCCCCAGCCGTGCTCGGGATGAGGCCTCGGCAGGAGACGGAAGCGCACCCAGGGCCCGGCCTTCCTTCCCACCTCCTCTGCTGCCCAGAGCCGGCCCCAGCAGGATGGGCACCCGGAATGCCCAGACCCCACCTGGCTCTGTCCTCTCTCCAGGCAGGCGACGAGCTGTGTGTGGAATGAATATCCTTCTCTTGCTTGGCCTTGATGGTTCTACCAGGTACGCTCCATCTTGACATCAGGCCGGCACCAGTACCCAGCGTCACCCCGGGGTCCTGTGGTGACTGAGCTGCGATTCATTGCTGCTGTCCTCGTGGGAAGAGTCGGACACCACACGCCGAGAGCCGAGAGGAGAGAGGAAGGGCGGAATGCTGCGTGTCCCCTGCTCAACACGTACTGCTTTTGCATTTCTCTGTAGTCACAAAAGTGTAACCCAAACCATAGTGGGGTTGAGCATATCAGTGTGTGTGTGTGTGTGTGCACATGTGTGTGCGCACGCGCGCGTGTGGGTGCACACTGATGCACGGACCGCCTTGGGCGCTGCGGACCGAGGATGCTAGGTGCCCTTCTGAGTCTGCGTCCTCCTCCCGACCATCCAGGAAGGAGTCTATTATTGCTTGCATCTGAACAGTAAAGGGAACAGATTCTATTGCTAATTTTTTGAGCATATATAACTTTTAAGTAATAAAGGTGGAGGCTTCTCTGTCAGTGTTTCTTATGAGGCCTTAGCAAACCTGTGAAAGGCCAGAGAAGTATGAGGAACTTTGGAGAACACGAACCAAGCGTCTGGGGCAGCAAAGTCCTAGCGCATACACAGCAGCAAAGGCACTGTGTTCCAATAATTTTTTGTTTACAAACATGAAAACTTCCTTTCCATAACATTTTCCTAGGTCCCAAGGGATTGTTTTTCTTCTGAGGTATTTCCATGATTTGAAACTGTCAGGAGCTGTTGGTAGCTGAAGAAAAGCAGACTGCATGCCAACAGGTGCCGGCCACGCTGGGCCCCGGGCACAGATCGCTGGCCAGCTTCCGGTCCTGTTCCAGTCCCAGAGTCTTCCTTCTGTGTGAGCGCCGAGTCTCTGCTGGCTTTGTTTCTTTTCACGGAAGGACAGGTTGTTAGATTTTTGTTGACATTTTCTGAGGTGGAAAATGATTTCTCGCCTCCCCGCACCCCCTTTGCGGAAGTCAGGATGCCGATTAGAAGGACAGCCGTGAGCTGTGTGGGCTGCACAGGCACTTACCTGGCAGGCCCTCGCTTTTTCTTCTCTTCGCTTTGAGCTTGGGTTAATCTCCATTTTGTTTTCCCCTCGTTAGTCTCTGCTGTAACTCTGAGGTGTGAAAGCCAGTCCTCTGAAAGTCCAGGTGGAGAAACCAATCATAAAATAATGACTTCGGAAAATGGCTCTTCATCTCCTCACTATGGGGAGGTGCTGGGTGAGCGGTAAAATATCCCTCCTGGATTCCAAATGTCAGAAGTTACAGCATCGTGTAGATATTGAGATGCAGAGGAAATGTGCTAATAAGGAAAAGCTGGCAAAGTTCAAGCCTGACCCTTGTAAAAATTGTGAAGAGAGTAGTCCCTTTCTGAGCACTTCCGTCCTTTCTCAGGTCCTTTGGGCCCACTTGGCATCTGCGCATGGCCCTGCACCTTCAGCACCCACAGAACTTGAAATGTTTCTCCTTGTCCGCTGAGGTCAAGGTCAGAAGTAGAATGACTGTCTCAATTACTTTGCTCATTGCTGAGACAAAATACTCAGCGCCCAAAGTTAAAGGGGAAAGGTCTCCTTAGCTCATGGTAGAAGCTTCAATCCCTCATCGGCCGGCTCTAAGGCAGCAGGTGGCTTGGCACGTGGGAGACACAGTTCACCGTGGGCAGAAGGTAGAAAACCTTCTGCCCACGGTGAAGCAAGAAACAAGATGAAGACTAACCCAAGCAAGGACTAACCCAAGCAAGGACAACCACGACGTCTTCTGCCCCTGGTGTCTTATCCAGGCCTCTTAGGGCAGGAAGCACTCACACCCTTCATCCTAGAGCTCTGGGTCTTAGCGCTGCACCGTGAATTGATCCTAGCGTCACTCTAGAGCCAGCCACCTCTGAAAAAGCACCCCCGTGACTGCACGGGGCCTGGGGGGACCTCTAGACACAGGCAGTAACTGTGGTCTCCACTGTTTCACACCTCTTGGAGGAGAGCTCTGTCCTTCTGTCACTCACGAACTGACAGTATCCTGACAGACCCAATCGAAGTCCATTCTCTTCTGGCCTTAATACAGAAGCCTAAGTGGTCACCCAGGCGAGAAAGAAGGTTTTCTCACTTTCTCTCTGTGAGTTTCCCTTGCTGTGAGGAGATGAGTAGGTTCTGAGCTCCGCCATGCAAAGGTGTGCACCCCTCTGGGTATCTAGCGTCCAGCCACTCTAGTCCACCATGCACCCCTTCTCTTAAGTAAGGCTGCCAAGGCTGAAGCTCCCATGGCCCTTGTGGCCACACATCTGAAGGCTGCAGACAGGGTGGAGGGTGGGAGCCAGAGGGTGCTGGGTTGCGACTACATGCAGATACCGTGCGAGCTCTCACTACCTTTTGGGTTCTCTTACACAGGCCAAAGCTCTTTGTCTTATTTAGCGATCACTTTGCTGGGTTCCTGTAATACGGCTCCTCTTACTCTGTGCTGACACAACAGTCCAGTTAGCCAGATTCATGCTGGGAGAAAGACTGTCTGTCCGGCTCTCTGAGCAGCCATCTCATCTGGCCATCAGCGGCCTGAGCTTTGTTAAGGCCTCTGGGACCAGTGCAGCTGTTTTCTGGCTCTTACTTGCTCATTCCAGATCAGCTCAGATCACACTGAACTGTGCTTTTCCGTCTTCCCCAGAGCAGCATGGTGGGAAGCAGGTCAAGTGCATACCCCACGGGCTCCGCTCTCCACTCCCACACAGCTGCCTGCTGCCTGCTGCCTGCTGCCTGCTGCATGCTGCATGCTGCCTGCGTGTCCTGGAGTTACTTAATCCCTTTGTGTCCCAGTTCCGCATCCCCGAAATGGTGATGTATATAAAACCACCTCTAGGAGAATGTTATGTATTAAAGAGTTAATCTATCATGTTTGAAGCATCTTAAAGAGTTAAATGTGTGAGCATATTGGTACAAATTCCCCAATGTTTTGTGTGATTATGAGCTGTGCATATAATGTACCAATAAAGTTTACTGAATAATGCAAAAAAGTTAATGTGTGAAAATATGAAATGATTAATATATAATATGCATTAAAGAGTTAATGTAATATACTTAAAGCATATTAAAGAGTTAATGTGTGAAATGTATGAAAAAGTTAATGTATATGCTTAAAATATTGTTTAGCACAAAGGAAGGCTATGTAAATTCCTGCTATTATTATTAATACTCTTGCCAGTACCTTGGATGCTTCAGACTGAATATTGATAGCACTTCCTAGTATCGGTTAGCCCTATGTATTTAACTTCCTTATTATTTGCTTGACTCTTATTTGAATTATAAAAGAAATAAATGTTCATTATTAAAAACATTCAAAGTGTATTTTCAGTATTCAAAGTATGTATTCAAAATATATAAGTAAAAACTTAAAACTCCTTTCCAAATTGGTCTTCCCATTCTACGTCTCATTATAATTAGTGACTATTATTACTGTATACACACACTTTCAGATCCTTCCTGTAGCTGCGGAAACATCGAGAGGCACAAAGACATACTCAGGCACATGACACTCGGAGGTATATCTGAAATTTTTGTTTTATACAAGAAGCTCACATTATATCCGCTGTTCAGCCATTTCTCTTTTGCTAAGGATAGTTTGCATATCTTTAAGTGTTTGCCTGATAGTCCCTATTCACGGGCATCGAATTGCTTCTGGAGTTTTCCTACTGTGAGAACAACATTGCAGTGAACTGCCTTGCCTGATACCTTCATGCACTTGCGAAAACGTCCCCAGAATGGAAGCACTGGGCCCAAGCTCATGTGCATCATAGGTGATTCTGAAAAGCTCTCTAGAGCTATGTTTTCTTGTGTGGTCCCCTGAGAGGGAAGGAGCGCTGTCTCCCTGCACTATCTTGAAGATTGCTGTCACCAACTTCACTGAGATTAATGCTTTATTGTTTAACTTTTGTGGGAGTGAGGCTGAGAACACCTAGGGAATCTGTCATCCCTTTATTTCGTCCCTGAGTGGGATGCCTGTGGCGCGTTCCCTTCGTGTTTAAATCATGCTGTTTCCTCAAGGACGTGGCCTGCTCTCCACAGGGCCTCCTGCTGCTGCTCAGTCCCCCGTGACTGGTGCCAGCCATCGGGGCAGCTTGATCTGAGCGTGGAGCTCCTGATGCCATGCTCTGAAGAGGAGGAGGAGCTGAGAGGGGCGGGTTCCAGCACACTCCCCAGGGTCTTTGGAAGACAGAATGAAAAGCTGCCCTGCTCTCCTGAGTCTCTGACCCTCTGAGACTCAGTCCTGAGTCCTGCCAGACGTCTGCTCTCGCCAGAGGTATAATGGTTATCCTTTAGACGGACCTGTACCAAACCCAAGTCCTGCCCTCCAACCACCATCCTTGGTCAGAGGCGAGTCCTTTCAGGAGCAACTGAGAGGGTCGAGTCTTTCAGACCACACAGTCTGCACCAGGGCCACGTGCAGCTCACAGACCCGCCATGTTCTCTCTCTGTACCTTCTTCCTTCAGTGTCATGAGACCGGCAGCTGCATCAGAGCCTTGAACCAGAATGCAGAAGAGATAAGAGAGGGTGAGTCTGTGGAAATGTTCTGGGCCTGGCTCTACCACCTCTGAGAGCTGACTTCTGGCTGAAACTCTGTGTTTCCGGGTCTCCGTGTGCAAAGCTGAGGAAAGATTTGTCCTGTCTACTTCTCAGTTATTTGGGCACCCAATGAGATAGTGTCTTCTAAATTTTTTGTAAATTGTAAAGGGCTATTTGGTTAATGTCATCATATGTTATTCTCCCTGCTAGGAGTGAGGGTCACAGCAGTAGCAGCAGTAGCAGCAGTAGCAGCAGAGGTAGTCGGCTGGTCCTGTTCTTTAGAAACAGCTTCCAAAGGCAGAAACCCCACAGAGAATCTCACTGTGTGCACACCTAGAAGAGAAAGACTGCTCTCTATGTATCTGTGGATGACCCAGCACCCAGCTCAGAGTTTTTCCTGAGTAAATGCTTTGTATTTGGTGGATGACTAATGAAGTGTATGAATGAATTAATGGACCTCCTTGGGACATCTCAGAGAAAAATTTATAGTTCAGTAACTAAGACTTTATCTCTGTGATAACCTCCATCTCTCCAAAAGCTCTTAGCTGATTTTTATTCCGTGTGATCAGTGTGATTCTTCTGTAGCTAAGGATCCTTTTTTCTTCTTCTCCTTTGTCCTCCCCTTGATGTTCTCATGTGCCCTCTGAGGTGGGTATTCTTGGGAGGCTTCAGGTTGATGGTTTCCAGGCATTGGGCACCTCAGCCTGGAAGAACGGTGCTGGTGGCACTCACTGTTCAGCCGTTTTTCCTCCTTCCACTTCTTAGCCAGTTTTTGAATAGCCATATGTAAAATAGCAGGTGGCTCCAGGTATAAAGCACTGTGCAAAGCAGAGTTCTTGGTTAATGGGTGGTCCTCAGTGCTGTAACACCTGGTTTCAAGTCCTGGCTCTAAATCCTCCCCCTGCCACAGTTTTCTAACATTAAAAATGGGACAGCCAGAGCCAGGGATTTAGCTCAAGTGGTACGGTGCCTACTTTGGAAGCATAAGGGCCTGAGTTTGATCCCCAGTACCACAAAAAAAAAAAAAAAAAAAAAAAGGACAGTCAGGTGTGGTGCACACACCTGTAATCCCAGGACTCAGGGGGCTGAGGTAAGAGGGTTGCCATGAGTTTCAGACAACCTGGGCTATGTAGTAAATTCAAGGCCACCTTGAACTACACAGTGAGACCCTGTCTCAAAAATAACAAAAAGGCGAAGGGTGGGGAATATAGCCATGATTCCAACTGCATGATGGGACTTCAGGAACTAAGGAAGTTAATACTCTGAAAACTCTGCCTGGAATGCGATAGGCCCTACAGCCACAGAGCCACTGTTATTATAAGGGAATTGTAGATTTAGTATTGAATTTTTTCAAATATAAAAGCCATTTTTAGATAAGAATTTCTTGATTTTTCAGAATATATAAATGAAGTAAAAATTGTCATGATTTGGGCTGGTACAAAATTTGAATTACTTTTTTTTTTTTTGCTTTGTAGTTTGGGCTGCCCTGAGCTCACTATGTAGCCCAGGCAAACCTCGAACTCAGCAATCCTCCTGCCTATGCCTCCCGAGTGCTGGGATGACAGGCGTGAGCCACCACGCCCCGCACTGTGGTATGTGGTACTGATTGCTGGTGGGCGTGAGTCTCCACGACTGCTATTGTTGTATGTGGTTTCCGGGATTGAACCAGGTACCTTGCGCTTGCTAGACAGGTGCTGGAGCCACTGAGTGAAATCTCCGGCCCTAAGTTACTGTTTTTAGAACTGAACCAGATCCCTGAATTGGGAAACAAGTGTGCATAACACCCCCAAGGGGACCTGAAAGTCTCTCCCACCATTCCCTAAGAAAGGAGATTAGTCCCCTGACCTCCCCCGGGGCCCCTCGTTCTCCCACAGAGGCTGCAAATCCTTGCTTTTCACGCGGCCCGGGGAGTCTTGCGCTCAGGAAGCCAGAGCAACAGATTCGCCTTCGGAGCAGAGCCAGTCACAAACCCAGCTCCAGGAGCGCAGGCTGTTAGGCCTACAGGTCTCCGGCCAAGGGAGACATCTGGCCTCTGCGAGTGACACCGGGTGACCGACCAATCACCGTTTGCAGGTTTTTCCAGCCTCCGTCGGTGCCAATCCACGCTCACCGTTTCCCCCTGCTCCGGTGCCACAGCTCACCTCTCTGATCCTGCACCTCCCCCCGAAGTCCGGCTTCCCCGCTTCCTGGACACTTTCATGTTCAAGTCCCACCACCACAGGCCCTGTGTACACTCAGTGAGTCAGAAGGGCGCAGTGAAACTCTCCAGGACTTTGACATCGGCCACACGGGGGTTGAATCCCAGCTCGGTCATTAGCCCACTGTGACCTTGAGCAAGTTATTCAGTAATCTCCTCCACCATCCAGCGAACAATCACACTGCCCTGGAGAACCGTTGCACGGAGTAAATTAGATGAGTAAAACACTTTGTCCTATGTTGGACACACGCTATGAGACTTCTTGTTATTAGTTTTACCTCTAGGTTTCAGACAGTTTTACATAACTCTTTCCTTTAAAATTCCAAACGGAGCGTCCTTTGAGAGCAAACACTGAGCCCTATGTTGTGTGTTTTTTAAAAAATCCCACAAATGTGTCTAGCACAGGCTGTTTACAGATTAGTCAAGAATTATTTTGGAAATTATGGAAAAGTTGACATAATACAGAAGCCAGAGATGAGCGCGTCACGTGAACCAGGTTTCAAAGCTGGTGGCCTCAGAATAGTTGCACAACGTATAAAGCAATGATTTCTCAGAAACCGGAATCCTAGTAACCATGCTAAACTTCCACAGTCTCACTAAGCTTGTATTGCCAGTGGCGTGTGACGCCTACCAACCCTTAACAGTTTTTTCCCGAATGTTCAGAGCAGCAGTGTCCTCATGATACTCATAGTTACTGCTTGAAATGTGAAAAGCCTGAGAATTCTTGATAACTCAGATTTCTTGTAATCACCAAGGAAAGAACCCAGAGAGGCAGGCTTATTCACCCAGAAACTGCCCATTCCAGAGCTCTGTGAGGCTCAGAAGATTTGACGTCTACATGGTTCATGTTGCCAGGATACCAAGGGCGACCAGGGACCAGACTGCATGTCCCAAGGCTTCCCAGAACCAGATGTTCCTGCCCCTTAAACTCTGCCTTGGGACCAGGGTTAACTCCTCTGGCTACACTGATGTCTAAAATAGTAGGAGCATTTGTGGGGAGCGAAGTTCGGGCACTTGCCCAAAAGCACTCTCCTCTGGACTGAATATGTTCCCAGAGGAGAAAAAAAAGGGCAGAGAATTTAGCATGCCGAGAGACTCACACGCAGTGTGCCCAAATTTTATCTCTATACAAGTCATGTTTTCAGAGCTTTTTGGATGATTTCATTTGTTTTTGCTGCTAGTCTACAAAGTATTTAATTCTTGACAACTGGAAGTTTGCCAAGAGGTGGGAAATGTCTAGTAGTTTTATCTAACTTTTTTTTTTTTTTTTGGCTTTTGAGACAGGGTCTCGCTTTTGTAGTTCAGGCTGGTCTTGAGCTCACTATGGTGCCCAGGCAAGCCGCCGCGAACTCAGCGATCTTCCTGTCTCTGCCTCCCGAGTGCTGGGATGACAGGCGTGAGCCACCACGTCCGGCATTGTGGTATGCGGTGTTGATTGTTGGTGGGCGTGTCTCCACGCCCAGCATCATATGTGGTTACCGGGGATCGAACTCAGGACCTTGCGCTTGCGAGGCAGGCGCTGGAACCACTGAGCTAACCCTCCGGCCCTCTAACTTTTTTTTTTTTTTGAGAGAATATAGTATAAAAGCAGCTAGTCTGGTGTGGAATCACATAGTAGGAAGCAAATGTCTACCCGTCTCCTGTGAGTATGTGGGCACCGGCTCAGGATTGGATGCATGTGGTATGTACCATGGAGGAGAAGGCAGCAGGCCAGCTGGCCAGCTCCTGAAGTGGACCTGGTAGTACATGCCTCACGTGAGCAGGATGGGTGGTCCTTGGAACTCAGAGACAGCAGTCTACCTGAACATGAACTTGGTCACAGCGCCGAGGGTGAGCTCACCCTGGGCCACCTGGCCAGAGACCAGGTCAGCAGCAAGATAGTCCAGTTACATACACTGAGAAACACACACTCATTGCCCAAGGACCAAATGCCACCAGTTAGTTTTATCTTTTTAGTTTGTCTTTTTGTTTTACTTGTGAGGCCCCAGTGAGTTTTACACAAATGTCACTGTCATTTAAAAAAGCATTCTCAAGGGTCTCTGAGAAGCACAGTGTCTCCTGGCTGTTTATTCCTTAATGGTAAAAACCCCATGGAGAAACTGACCTGCCATACCATCCACCAGGCCTCAGCTCTCCAGTGCCACCTCTCCCGTTTCTCACTGTTTCCTGATTCTACCACTTATGTTTGTTTGTTTGTTTTTTAAATAATAGAGATATATCTCCTGTAGTCATGACACTTCTCAAAATTTGGAAAACTATATACAAGGCTAGAGAGAAAACTGTTTCAAGAAGACCAAAAAAGAATATATGAGGTGTGATCAGAAAATGTGCTCTGTGTTCCAACAGAAAAAAGTGTATTCTTGTAAGACACAATGCCGTAACGGCCCTTCCAAATACTCCTGCTCGTCTGGACACGTGTATCCCTTCGTCCTGGACGCTTTCTGAAGCAGCTCTGCAGATCTTTCCTCATGAACATCTAGCTGTTGTGGCTGCCTCCCTGTCCTGAATCGATACAAAACATCTGTTCATCTTTCACGGTCATTCTGACTTGGGGAAAGAGCCAGAAGCTGCAGGGTGCCAGATCTAGTGCACAAGGCGAGCGAGGTTTTGGGAGGCTGTGTCCCCACTGGCCACCGCTCAGCAGCAACTTTAGCCGAATGTTTTTGCTCACACCTCGTAAAGACACTCGTGAAAGAGGACCGCGGAACTGCTTCAGAAAGCGGCAACAGGATGGGCCACAGGGAAGAGTATGTTGAGGGCGGTGACAGGAATGTGTCTTTCACTGTAATACTTGAAAAAAATTTAAACATGCATTGCACTTTTCAGTCATATCGTGTCTTTCCTTTTGAGAGAGTAAATATTCTGATTTAATCACATGTATTTTCTATGTTGAAGAATGCATGCAATCTTTACAAGGGTACATTTAAGTATCTGTCATCGCCATCATTCTCCTATTCTCAAGCTTCCTCATTCCCCAAAGAAACATCACAGTAACTTTAGCTTTGAAAAGATCTCAGGACTCGCTGGGCACAGCAGCACCCGGCCTGTGATTCCAGCCATGCCTGGCGGCTGAGCAGGGAGAAAGCAAGTTTCAGGCCAATCTGGGCAACTTAGTAAGACACAGTTACAAAATAAAATTCTGCAAAAGGTCGGAGCTGGAGCTCAGTGGGACGCTTGTTTCTTGGCATGTGTGAGACCTCATGTTCAAGCCCAAAGTACTGCGAAAAAAGAAAAGAATGTAAGAACTGACTGACGATTGTAAGGGACCCTTAGTGACAAAATCTAGGTTCATTCTACGTTGATTCCACTGAACAGACAGAACAGTCTTTTTGTAAAAAAGAAAAGGGAAGAGAAGAAGGAAAGAAGAGAGGAATGGAAGGAAACTCTAACAATCACAAAACGAACTTTTAAATTATCAGATTTTTTGGAACAATAATACTGTAAAAGGCAGCAAAGAGTTTTACATTCCTTGTGAAATTCTGACTGCAATCAAAGTCTGCCTTACGGGGTAGATTGGCTCAGCTGACGGGCAGCAGCCACCGCACTTCTTAGGAAGCCCGGGGGACCGAGTCGGAAGCGTGACCATGCGGGGTTGCCAAAGACCTACGCTTTGGAAGAAAGGTCGATCATTTCAGGACCTCCTCTTTAAAATAATTTTAAAGCAGCTAATTCAGAAGTCCAAGGATGTAAGATATGAATTTCAGTGTGGAACGCCAAGAAGTGGCGAAGGTGACGGAGTCACCCACCAAGAGAGAAAGGTGAAAAACCAAGCCCAGGACCAGTCCTTCCCCTGCAGTTAGTGGGGCTTATCTCTGTGTTCCAAGTCCTCATTTCTGAAACTGCGATGGCTTCTACTGCACAGAGTTGACGTGGAGACCGGCAGAGGGACGGGGCCCACCAGCCGGGTAGGCACTCTCCTTCGGGCTCCGATGTCCGCGCTGCTGTCGCTGCTTTGTGCGTTGTGACAGCCCACAGTGGGCTGCAGGCTCATGTTGGCCAGCGCAGGATGCTTCCCGACTTGGAGTTTCCTTCTGAATGTGAACACGCTCCGTAATGGGGTCGTAGCCCACCCACAGAGCACTTACTCACGTGTGCAAGCCCTGGATTTGATACCTACAGTCACAGGAATGATACTTCAATTAAAGTAAAAAGTTGTTCCCCCCCTCCCCCAAGCCAGAGATATTCTTTTTCTATAAACTTCCCCAGAAGAAATATCATATGCCTTTTGATGTTATCATATTTGTCACGGCGGCTCAAAGAGGCCTGCCCCCTCTGGCTGAAAGTAACTGTACCTACTGTGCAAGTGAATGTGTGAACGTGTCCCGCTTGGTTCCCACAAAACTTCATTTCAGAAAACCTGCAGCTAGGCCCCAAGTCGTGGTTGGCTGCTTCTCGCATTTGAAGACTAGGAGTCTACGCAGGACTCGCCACCCACAAGCACCGTTAAGATCATAGTTACTTCTAAAAAGGCAAGAAGAGGGTCAAGAGGGAGGAGGGAAGGAGCTCCCAGCCCACCGTGCCACAGAGTACGTTAGCTTAACTAGAGGTAGAACAGGCTCTGTCTACTTGTCCAAGCCACTTACTGCGTGGGGCTAACACGCGGGAAGAAGAGTGCAGATCAGCTGGCAGCACTCTGTCGGTGTCATGCTGAGTGTGTCCTGGACTCGGTGCTGTTCAACCTGTGCAACAGCCTGCGATAAAAGTAATCTACCAATATGTATTTTAGAGGCGAGTAAATGGAAGCTTTAAAAAGTAAGATGTTTTCCTTGTCGTCACGAGGCCATCAAACTGGGAGCTGAGTTTTGAATCTAGGCAGTCTGAATTCATGGTCGCTTAGAAATCACTTAGAAACTTTATGTATGAAAATGGGCTGGTTGTCAGTCTACATCTCATTCACGTCTTCAAAAGATTTTTTTTTTTTTTTTTTGAGACAGGGTCTCGCTTTGTAGTTCAGGCTGGCCCTGAGCTCACTATGTAGTCCAGGCAAGCCTCGAACTCAGCAATTCTCCTGTCTCTGCCTCCCGAGTGCTGGGATGACAGGCATGAGCCACCACGCCAGGCACTGTGGTATGTGGTACTGATTGCTGATGGGCGTGAGTCTCCATGCCCAGCATTATATGTGGTAACCAGGGATCAAACTCAGGACCTTGCGCTTGCGAGGCAGGCGCCGGAACCACTGAGCTAACCCTCCGGCCCTGACCTGATGTTTTTGAGGATCCCAAGGTGCCTTGTTTATAGAGAGACTCACAATCTGAATCTGTCGCTATGCCCAGATTGATATGGCAAATTAGATCAAGCATCTGCACTGTTCTCTGGAAACTGTCCTGAAGACTGTACACGCTACAAAGAAATTTTGTAGAGATACAAATATGAATGAGGAAAAGGAAGTACTTTACGGTGCTACATTTGAAGGAGGGGTAAGAGTATGAGCTCTCTTCTGTGTAGCACAAAGTACACCTACTTTTCAGATCCTAGTTTCTAAGTGATAACATCTCACTAAAAGGCTCCAGGGTCCCTTAAAGGAATGGCCAACCCTACGGACAAGCAGTTAAATGCAAGCTGATACTAGAGGGCTGTTGTAAAGGTTTCACAAAAACTAATTATTATTTCATTGCCTTCTTCTCTCCTTAGTTCTCTGTCAAGTAAATCACCATGAACTATTCAATCTTTCTTGACACCCTCTTTTATTTCCACAGAACACTAACTCTTAGCTATCCTCCCTGGGCTACTGAACAGTCTCCTTTTCTCCTACCTCAGCTCACCACAGAGGGTGTTCCCATTGTGTGTGAGAGACCACCCGAAAGCACTTTCACCCCATTCCTCTTCAGTCTCCAGTGTCTGTTTACAGCACCTTCTCTCTTGATTAGGAGAGATAGCACTTTTTGATAAATCCAACAGTAAGATCTCAATTTATCTATAGTGAAAAGCTGTCACTGTCCGTCCCTGCCTCCCCCCAAAGTCCAATAAACACAAAGTCCTTCATTTTGATGAATTGTTTACCACCCCTGCTTGACTCACGGGGCTTTGATGGGCACCGTGGATCACGCAATCTGTCCACAGCCACCAGGTGGACACAGAAACCAAGCTTAATCGCCAGGTTCCCTCTTCCTTTGGATTTGTTTATCTAATTCAGATAAGGAGAAGTCTTTTCCTTCCTCGAAACCACACTGGGGACTAGGAAACTTGAAGCTACCAGCAGCCAGGGTTTTGCCTTGATCACCATGAAAGAAAGCAGCACTGAAGCAGCAGTTCTGCCTGAGGCTGGCTTTCTTCTTTATCTTCCTGCAGACTGGCTCTGGGAACCCGCCCGCTCCGCAGTTCACATCGGTGGGTGCATCACCAGAGCCAAGCACTGGATCAGTCACACTGTCTTTTCATCTGACCTGCCTCACTCTTTCCCAAGCCCATCCGAGCTGGCTCACCTCGTATCAATGAAGAAACCGCTAGACCCCTACTTCCTGCCTTTGACCGGGGCGATCTCTGCGCCAGAAACGCCTCCCCCCGCTGCTAGTAGCTCTGAAGCCCATGTGCCCTTTAACACCAATTGCAAAGCCTTTCTCTTCTGTGGAGTCAATGCCTCCCACAGATGCCAGCAACTGCTCCTTTATCTGAATATCTGAA
Organism: Thryonomys swinderianus; assembly: GCA_004025085.1. Classification (NCBI taxonomy): domain Eukaryota; kingdom Metazoa; phylum Chordata; class Mammalia; order Rodentia; family Thryonomyidae; genus Thryonomys; species Thryonomys swinderianus. The sequence continues at coordinate 26,505 of PVIC010007551.1, read as the reverse complement.
CTCTAGAACTGAAGGCCTGGAAGTGCTGAAATCATCTTCCAAGATTTCAAAATCAGATTACTGATTCTTGCTGTACCCCTTTCTCCCTGTCAAGTCAGAATCGAACTTTGTGTCTCACAGAACCATCTTCAGGAATCTATCATTTTATGGGTGAAAAACTAAGGTCTATGCGTGGAAGGATGTTTCCAAATCACAAACACAGCTCAGGACAGAATGCAAAAGTTCCTTAAATACATTCACGTCTGGATAATGGCGGCGCATGCACTGGATCGGATAAACTGGGTCTGGGAGTTTAAGTCATCTAAAAAAGCTGTATTGCTAGTAATGTAGAGGAAAAGGTAGAAGATAGTTTGAGAAAAGTGTTAGTTTGTTAAATGATGAACAATTAATAGTATAATCATTCCTTGATCTGGAGGTATTACCAGGCAGCAGAAGTACTGGTGTCATCTCTGATGATCAAGAACAGAAGTCGAACTCCTGCCAGAACAGCGGCATGGGCGATGTGGTGTCTGAAGACCATCCAAGTTTCTGTTGGAGTCACAGTGTATCGCAGACCGCCCTTTCTTTTCCTGTGAGGGATACTTTCCAGGTCCCACAGTGAGCGCCTGACACCTTGAACGGTAATGAACCCTGTGCATACTGTTTTCCCATGTGTACATACCTGTGGTGAGATGTTATTTATGAATTAAGCATAATTCATGTTAATGGAGTTAACGGTGGCCAGGCATGATGGTACATGTCTCTCAGTACTTTGGGAGGCTTAGGCAGGCAGATTTCAAATTTGATCTCAACTCGAGCAACCTAGTGATTTAGTGAGATCCCTTCTCAAAATAAAAAGGATTGAAACAAAGAAAGCCTGGAAATGTAGCTCAGTGTAAAACCCCGAGTTCAATCCCTCATAAGACACATATTCATACACACACACTCGCACAAACAGAGGTTACCAACCACTAGTCATGAAATAGAACAATTAAAAATATGCTCTAGTAAGAGATATATGAAGGTGGTTTCTGGTTCATCCACCGTGGACGGACAGAGCGCACAGGGACTGCACCTTGGAGGAAGGAACGACTCGTGACCCCGTGTGGGACAGAATGCGAGGTGCAGAGTTTTATCTCACGGCTAAGAACTTATGAACTGTTTATTTCTGGCCTCTTCCATTAGTATTTCCAGACGGGGGGTGAATGCGGGGAACTGAAAGCAGGGACAGCAAAGCTGCGGGAAGGGAGAGAGGAGGAGCCAATCTAGAGCGAAGGAGAATTTGTGAAGACCCATAGCAAAGGGCCGAGGCTGCAGGCCGCGGTGGGCAGGGGGTGGGCAGGGAGGACGTTTGAGAGCAAACTGCCCGGGGGGGCCGAGGGGCCGGCGAGCTCAGCAGCAAGCGCTCACGGTCAGGCCTGGAGGAGAGGGCGGGAGGAAGCCGGCTGTCCCTCCTGGTGTGGGAGAGAGGTGCTCAGGAATAACTTCACGAAGGAAGAGAAGGTCGTGGAGAAAAAGTTAGACTGCTCTTAGAGCCCCGAGAGCAAAGGTTTTTCTAAAATGTAGTAACCAATTTGTTTTGGCATCTGAAGACAGATTTAGTAAGGTACTGAAAGTCATTTTAGACTTCATTTCATACTATTTTTTTTTTTTTTTGAGACAGGGTCTCGCTTTGTAGTCTAGGCTGGCCCTGAGCTCACTATGTAGTCCAGGCAAGCCTGGAACTCAGCAATCCTCCTGCCTCTGCCTCCTGAGTGCTGGGATGACGGGCGTGAGCCACCACACCCGGCACTGTGGTATATGGTATTGATTACTGGTGGGCGTGAGTCTCCACGCCCAGCATTGTATGTGGTTACCAGGGATCGAACTCAGGACCTTGCGCTTGTGAGGCAGGCCCCGGAACCACTGAGCTAATCCTCCGGCCCATTTCATACTATTTTGAAAATGCCTCTGAGTGAGATGATCAATTCTTGTTTCTCTGCAGCCCCCCAGATGCGTGATTCCTACTTGGGGCAAGTTGCTCGAGTTCCTAGTCTGTGCTGGGATATTGTGTCTCCGAGGACTTCCCAGACCCACCGTGCTCGACACGCCTTTCACCTATTACTCCACGATTCAAACACAAGGCAAACTGTACGACCTCTTAGGAAAAGTGACTTACATTTATATCGCAGATATTAAGTGCTGGTGTAAGGATTATTTCAACAGCAAGTGGTATTGGCCGGTATCACTGTGACTAAAGAGCAGAAAACGACTCAAGGGAGGAAAGATGCATTTTGTCCCCAGCTTTCAGAAGACCGGGCCCATGGTTGCTGCCTCCATTGTGCCTAGGCCTGTGCTGAGGCAGAAACAACACGGCTGAAGGGCCTGGTGGAGGAAAGCGGCTCAGCTCGTGGCAGCCAGGAAGCCAAGAGAAAGGGCTGAGCCAGGCAGAAGGGGCTGAGGACAGGTACGTACGCCCTTCCCAGTGACCTGCTTCCTCCCACGGAGCCAGCCTGCTTAGTCCATTCAGCTAGTGAGCGTGTCAGGAGAGCCGCCTACTTGAGGTTCTCACGACCCATCACCTCTCGGAACGGGCCACCTTGGGGACCAGCTTCGCTATGCGAGTGTTTGGGGAACATCTCGTGTGTAAACCTAACACTTGGTGTGGGAGGGGGGCCCGGGATGAACCCAGCAAGAAAGGAGAAAGAACCGAGCACCGTGTGCCTGTGCCGTGGGCTGGCCCCCTGGTCATTCGGGGAGGCGGGTAGCAGGTTACCAGTTTACCAAGGACCTGCCCGCCCGTATGCAAAGGAGGGTGTTGCCGGCACTTTCAAAATGACGACGCCCCTGTCAGCCAACGGGGGCGCGCCGGAGAAGAACAACTGCTGCGCCTTCCTTTCACGCAGCACCCCGCTGTCCCGCTGTGGTCGCAGCACCTTGTCTTTGAAGTAAGAGTCATGAACCCAGCCCAGGACCCGGAATCTGCTCACTGGCGCTTCCGGCCTCGGCGAGCCCCCCCCCCCCGCCGGGCTGTCCCCGCCCCGGGAGCCGCCTCCACGCGCCAGGCCGCGCGGCCCCTGGTGGCAGGCCCCACCGAGGACTTCGCGTTCAGACTCCCTCCCGTGCCTCCTGCGTTCTGCTCTACGGTACCGATCTCCAGGAGCGCCCCATTTCCCCTCCTCCCTGTCCCCCGGCTTTGCATTCTGAAGATGATCTCCCCCAAGTCCGCTGGGAGGAGGCAGAGCCGCAAGGCCGCGGTCACACTTTCCACGCCTAGATCCGGGGCCAGCGTTCTGGCAGCAGATTCCACTCGCAGGTAGGAGAGCGAAGACGGCGCATCGGGCGGCGCTGTGCTCGCGGAGACCGGGCGGGGCTGTGTGCCGGGTCGCCCAGCGCCTGGGGGGATGGCCCGGCCTCCCGCCTCTGCGCCTGCCCAGCTGTCCCAGACACAACCCCTGGAACCAGACAGGCGAGGCTCAGGCCGCCTGCCCGGCCCGCCCCCTTCCCTGGCACCTCCACCTAGCTCGGGGCAAGGCCGCCCTCTCCTTTCCGGCTGTGTCCAGATATGCCCACCTCAAGGCCGCCCTTGGTAGTGTCACCTGCACAGCCCCCGTCCCACCACCATTTCATCTTCGTGCAGCGTTTTCAGCCGGGTGGGGGTCGTGTTCGGGGCCCGTCCCTCTCCTCTGTCCCTGCCACCACGTGCTGGCGGCGGGTCTGTCCACAGCCCGGGACGGAGGACGGCGCCTGGGACGGGCCTGTGGACAAAAGGGAGCGCTGTTCCTCCGGCCACAGGCTGCTTCTCCGACCCGCGTCCCAGGCTCCCGGAGCCGCGCGGAGCGTCTCCCGGCGGCGGTGAGAGCGCATGCGCTGCGTGCTAATTAAAAACTAAAGCGAGCAGAAGTCCTGAAAGCTGGTTAAGGTCAGTGAGATCTCTTTCACCACTTCTACACAGGGGACTTGGGTCTCCAGAGACCTTATGGTGTTTTTAGGGTATTTATTTTTGCTAGTGCACGTTTGTGATATCAGGTGGACGCATCTCCGTGGGGCGCTGGTATGTGCAGTATACACCCCAAATCTTGGTCCTTTTTGTCCCCCTCTCCCTTGCCTTCTTCTCCTTCTATCCCTAGATTCTCTTTTCCATGCACAAAGATTATGATTTTTGTACTCTACTGTTAATAATGGAGATTTTAAATGGCTTCTGATATGATGGCTTATGATTTTAAATATATATTTTTAATATTCTTTGTGGTATGTAGTATTTATTTAAATTACATTTCTTTCTGCCTCTATTGGATGACTTCAGTTGCTCACTAATACATGAACATCTATTTGATAATCTGTCAACTGTCAAATCAAAAGAAAACTCTCAAAGTTGGCACTGAGAACTGGAAATTGTAATTAAAAACCCAATAAATATGCTGAAATGATCATGTTAATGGAAAAAAATAAAAACCATTTGATTAGATGGAAATGCTATCTTAATTTGATCAGTAGACATGGTGTATTCACGTACCCAACGGTGACCGAGCACTCTGTAGCCCCTATACATTTACAATTAAAATTATAATAATAAAAACCAAAACCAAAAATGAGTCCAAGCCCACCCAAGTATCTGTGAGAAAACGTTCATCCTACAGAAAGATGCCCGTTTGGGTGGGGTGAGAAACGGAAGTCAGCCTCGGGGCCTAAAGTGGGAACAGAGTGGGGTGCAGGGGGCCCAGGGGCCGAGTGGCAGGTCCTTGCTGTGTGGCCGTGCTGCCGCTGGACCCAGAGTCGGGCCCGGGCTGCAGAAGACACATCCGGAAACTGTGCAGCATTTTGGGATCCCAAGCGGCAGCCCCGAGCCCCAAAGGTGGCCCTGACCCTTGAGCACAAATGTGCCGCGGCTGAAACAAGGGTGCCTGAAGCCCCGTTATTCCTTGCAGTGACGGCTCTTAGCGGAGGCTGTGTGGGTCCGGAGCCGCCTGCTCTCAAGCTTGGCCTCCAGCCTGGGGCTACGGAGCTGCGTGGGAGGCTTGCAGGCGCCCGGCCGGGGCCCAGCACGCCCCTCCTCGCTTCCACTGCAGGCCAGTCTACCAGGGACCCAAGCAGCTTTCCGCTTTCTATTCGATCATTGCAGGTGTCTACTGGGGAGATGGAAAACTACCCCGGATCCCACAGGGGTGGAAAAGTCGGGCTCGCTGCGGGGTGCCGGAGCGTCAGCCTTCCCGCCGAGAACTAAGAAATGAGGCCGGCCAGGCTCAGCTCGAGTCAGCTCAGCTGTCAGCGGGCGGGTGTGTGGAGCTGCCCAACAGATTCAAAGGCTTCCGGCTCATGGGCCTCCAGCCGCCGCCCCACCCCGAGCCACGGCACCACTGCAGGGACATGTCGGTGGGCTGTTCTCCAGCTCGGGGACGTGCGGCTTAGGAAGGGCCGGCCCTGGTTTTCCCCCAGTGGAGAGGCCGGTCTGCGGAAAGGGGATGCACCTGCGCACGGGGACAGACGGCAGAAGACCACGGCCCCGAGTCCAGACTCCTGACAGCTCATCTCACATGCAGACTGTGGCACTGGCTGGTCACACAGCCCGAGGGGCCGATGAGCCTGCTCCGCTGCTCCCCCACCCCGGGGCTGGACTCTGACCGAGGCGGCCACCCCAGGGCTGCAGGGCGCAGGCCGCGTGCAGCCCTCGGAAGGCTGTCAGGACAAGGCCGAGGGCACTCCTGCGGCCTGCGGAGCCTCAGAACTCGCCTGCCTCACTCTGACGCAACGTCTGCCTCCCGTGTGTGTTTGTTCACGCAGAAGGAATGCGCTCCGCGCAGAGGACCTGAAAGTCCCTCCTGCGACTGCTCACGGCAAATCAATAAGTCACCTGCGGTGGGGTCTGGGCTCCACGTGACCTGGCCTCAGAGGCCGGAGGCGGGCAGCTGCCGGGGGAGAATTCAGGCTCTGATTTCTAACTCTCGCGCTGGCATTCCGGTGCCGCTCTCGGCTGGGGCTCAGGGTTGGAATGTGCACACCAGGCTCCAGTTTCACCCTGGCACAAGCCCTCAGCCAAGCAGAGTCCTGGCCTGGCCTGCTTTCCTTCCCAGGGCCCTGGCCAATTTTGCACACCAAGGACCCCAGACCCCCAGGGCTGCTGTCCCTGCCATGGGCACCTTGGCATGAAAGAATAAAGGATGTTTACAAAACTGGTGGGTTGGGCCAGAGACTTAGCTCAGTGGTTCTGGCTCCTGCCTCGCAAATGAAGGTCCTGAGTTCGATCCCAGTAACCACATACAGTGCTGGGCATGGTGACTCACGCCTGTCATCCCAGCACTCGGGAGGCAGAGGCAGGAGGATTGCTGAGTTCGAGGCTTGCCTGGGCTACATAGTGAGCTCAGGGCCAGCCTGAACTGCAAAGCGAGACCCTGTCTCAAAAAACAAAACAAAACAAAACAAAAACTGGTGGGTAAAAAAAAAAAATGCCACCAATGAGGAGCCGAAAGTGTGCGCCTTCATCCCAGGGCTCTTGAGAGAAAGTGTCCCGTTTTCAGCTCCTGCCGAGACCCACTCCGCGAGTTCGGCACCCGCGGTGGAAAGCTGGGCCTCGCTGGGAGGCTGGGGCCTGGGAAGGCACCCACCAGAGGAGGGTCCCGCCGCGCTGAGGGGTGTCCTCCTCCTGACCCCTCGCAGGTGACGGTTCCCCAAGGAGCCCGCAGGCCGGCTCTGCTCTCAGAGAGAGGGGAAAGGACAGTAGAGGCCGAGGAGACGCGCCATCATCTGGGCGGAGCCCGAGAGCTGCTTGGGGTCCTGAGGCACGTGACAAGTTTCGAGGCCAGGGGTCTCGGGGACAGCCCGCCACCGTGGGGTCGCCCCGGGAAGACGCCCAAGGGCAATACCGTTCCCTTGGGAAAGTGTAGCTTGAGATGAAAATAAACAGTTGGGCAGGGGCTCTGAGGCACAGCCCATCCTGAGTAAGTTGGGGGCTTCCCCTATGGTATCTGGGGGTTCCCAGAGAGCACTCCGGGGCCATGTGTGCCTAGGTCCGAGGCAGGTGGTGACCTGTTGAAATCCGGGGCCCAGAAAACTGTCTCGAGCTGGCAGGAAAGAAAGATGTGGTGCATTTCGGGGCCAGAGGTTCACTGTACTTGGGGTGCACAGCCGCTCTACCCAGGGTCAGGTCTGGTTTTCTGACCCTGGCCACCTCTCCCTCTGGGTCTGTGCCAGCCCAGGGCCTCTGTGGGCATCAGGGTCTCCCCGGAGGCAAGGGCACGGCGCGGGACCGGGAAGACGGGCGCGGGCGCCGGGCAGGACGCGCCCAGGAGGCGAGCGTGCAGAGCGGCGCGGCGGGGTCGAGCCTGCGCTCCGCGCGGCCCGGGCGGAACAGGTGAGGCCGGGGCGCCGGCCCCGAGTCCCCGCCCTGTCCGCGCGCCGCCTCCCCGGATCCTCCCGCGCTCCGTCGCTCTCCGGCTGGGGTTTGGCAATGTAGCAGCTGCCCTTTCTGTCCCCTCCCCTGTGCCGGTCTCGCCTTCTGGCAGGTTGCTCCACCCCGCCCGGATCCGGCGGGGGACAGCGCGGCTGCCGCCCGGCGCGCCGGTGCGTCCGAGGGCCCGCGGCGCTCCGTCTCCGCGGGGCGCGCTCCTCCCCACCCGCCGCAGCCCTTCCCCGCTTGCCCGGCGCAATCACATGGCGCCTTAAGCATGCCGGAAAGATGGCGCTAGCGGCGGCGGCGGCGGCGGCCGGGCCGGCGAGCGGCGGGGGCGGCCGGGCGCAGCGCAGCGGGCTGCTGGAAGTTTCGGTGCGCGACCGCTGGCACAAAGTTCTGGTGAACTTGGGCGCGGACGCCCTGGTCCTGAGCAGCGAGGACGGCGCGGCGGCGCACAACGGGCTCGGCGCGGCGGCGCAGGGCGCGGGGGGCAGGGGCGCGGGGCCCCCCGAGTCCCCGGCCGGGGTCCGCACCGCCTTCTCCGACGCGCCCGAGCGCGTGCCCGAGGCCGTGTGCAGCCAGAAGCGCGGCGTGAAGGTGCTGAAGCAGGAGCTGGGCGGGCTGGGCATCAGCATCAAGGGCGGCCGCGAGAACAAGATGCCCATCCTCATCAGCAAGATCTTCAAGGGACTGGCGGCCGACCAGACCCAGGCGCTCTACGTGGGCGACGCCATCCTGTCGGTGAACGGCGCCGACCTGCGGGACGCCACGCACGACGAGGCGGTGCAGGCGCTGAAGCGCGCGGGCCGCGAGGTGCTGCTGGAAGGTGAGCGGCCGGGTCGGGCGGGTCCCGGGTCCCGGCGCCCTGGTCCCCGCGCCCGGGCAGGTGCGAGGGGGGCCGCGGACGATGCGGGCCGTGGCGGGCGCGCGTGGCCGGGAAATGGGGCGCAGACGTGAGCGACCCGGCGGCCGCGGGGGAGCGAGCCGGGCTCCTCGCGAGTCTCCCAGGCGCGCCCTGCGGGGTCCGTCCCAGCCCGGGGCGGCCGGGTTCCTGGGCTCGGCCTCCGGGCACACGTGCCAGCCGGCCGGGTCCGGGCTGTGCCGGGCACCCCGAACGGGCTCCGGCTCAGGCGCGCGTCCCGCCCCGCCGCGGGGCCGGTCAGCCCGGTTCCCCGCCCGCGTCCCCGCGCTCAGCGCTGCTCGGCGCCAGCCCCGACCGTGCAGCCTCCCGCCCTTGAGGCCTCCGGCCCGGGTCCCTGACCCCGAGCGTGAGGAACACGCCTGGCACCTCGCCGGGCCCGGGACGGCGCTGCGGCGGGGTCTGACCGCCAAGCCTTTCCGTTCCCGGGAGGCCGTTTCTCCCCGGGCTGTGCTGCCCTGAGCCCCGGCTGTTTCCCCCGCTCCCGACTGCAGACCGAGCTGTCCGGCCTCCCGCGCTCGCCCGGCAGCCGCGTGCCAAGCGCGGGGCGGGTTCACGGGGCGGTGCCGGTGCGGCTGGGGCCCGGCGCTAAGGGCCGACCGTCTCCTGCTCACCGGACGCGCGGCCGCCCGCGGCTCTGGGAAAGGTGCAGCTGGGCACCGACCGTGCTACTAGCAGCGGCCCGCGCAGCTCCCTGGGGCGCGACGGCCCAGCCCGGCCTCCGAGTGGCTCCTTCGGGACGAGGGTTTGCGATGGTTTCGTATTCAGTCCCCACCCTGGCCAGAGGCGGGAGGCTGCCGGCTTCAGCTTGATGATTAACGTGAGGAAACCGGAACGGTTCCTGAGCTCCGCGCGGGTTCGCTTAGGAGACGGGCGAGGGTGGCCCGGACCCGAACCGCCGGCACCTTCCCCGTACAGCCTCCGGGACGCGGGGTGCGGGCCGAGGGGCGCGTCGGGTCCTCCCGCGGGCGCTGTCCGTCGTCCTGTCCCTTCTTTTCTTCCCCTCCTTGGTTTCAGTTTGGTTAATGATGACTTGCCAAAGAGGTTAAAATAAAACCTCTCTCTCCCTAAAAGAGGAAGAAAAGGTGACCCCGCTGCGAAAGTAAACTTGCAAGAAAGAAAAGCAGTTACACGACTTCTCCGACACTGACTGAGAAGTGAGTCTTGTTAAAAAACAAAAAACAAAAAGTCCTCCACATGTCATTCCTGGAATCCCAGCTTCTGCGGCTTTGGCAGGACGCTGGGGAAAGGCCCGGCGCTCAGAAGCGATTCACCGGCTCCGGAATCGGTCGAATCCCCAGCCTGTTCTCAGACACGAGCGCACCTGCTGCTCCAAACTGACACACACCTGTAATCTCAGCACTCAGGAGGCTGAGGCGGGAGGATCATGCTGAGTGCAAGGCCAGCCTGGGCTGTCCAGTGAGACTGTCTCAGAGGGCCCCCAAACAAAACAAACTCAAACACAGTCCTTTACTCTGAGCAAAGTGTTTTGTTGGCCCACCCCGTGCTGGTACTCTAGTAGACCGGAGGCCAGGGTTAGGATGTCCCTCCCTCCCTGGCCCAGCGTGGCCTCCTCTGGGCTTCCCAGGCAGCAGGGACTTCTTTAGAACCACCTCCCAGACCTTCTGACCACAGGGCTGCTCCTCCTGCAGTGCAGGGTTGGTTCCAGAATTTCTGCAAAAGAGAGGCTTGGGGAATGTCGTCTGGTTGGACTAGAGGTAGAAAGATGTTTTAAAGGTCTGTTGATGGTGAGCGCAGTTATTACTCCGACTGCTTTTTGTGTTTGTTGCGGGAGACTGCATGCTTGTGGAGTATCCCAAGCACCACCCCGTGCACCCATTTTGGGGCATGCGCCGCCTAGTGGAGAGTTACTGCCTCTGCAAGGTGAAATCCCGAACAGCAAGTTGCCCTTGCTTTCCATTCCTAGATTCTGCTGGATTTAGAACCTCCTGAGGTCTCGTTGTCTTCTTTTGAAAAGCGGGAATGAAGAAGCTGTGGAGTTGTTTGCTTTCCTGGTGCTGCCCAATGGAAGAGCACGCTAGGGGGTGGAAAGCTACCCAACAAATGCCTGCTTTGCTTTCACAACTTAATGCCATAATAATGAACTTGCCTCTACTTGGAGGCTGTCTTTTCCTCTCCCTTTACTGGAGTTTCTGTTTCTCTGTCGGATTTCTTGGTATTAAATCTGTAATGCTGGGCTGGAGATTTAGCTCAGTGGTTCCAGCGCCTGCCTCGCAAGCACAAGGTCCTGAGTTCGATCTCAGTAACCACATACAATGCTGGGCATGGTGACTCACACCCACCAGAAATCAGTACCACCTACCACAGTGCCGAGCGTGGTGGCTCATGCCTGTAATCCCAGCACTCGCGGAGACAAGAGACAAGAGGATTGCCAAGTTCGAGGTTTGCCTGGGGTACATAGTGAGCTCAGGGCCAGCCTCAACTACAAAGTGAGTCCCTGTCTCAAAAAAAAAAAAATCTGTAATGCTGCTGGGTGTTGTGGCATGTGACTGTCATCCTTGCACTTAGGAGGCTGAGGCAGGAAGATACCTGGGAGTTCAAGGCCAGCCTGGACTATATAGTTAAAGCCTGTCTCTCCTCCCCTCCCCCCAAATAACCTGTAAAACCAGGAGAGAACATTCCACTGGGAGTCATGGTCGTAAAACAGAATTCGAGCAGACAGTCATTTCTTGAACTCTTAAAAATGCGTACTCGGCTTTCCTGGGACTCATTGCTGTCGGAGTCGGAGGGCTCCCCTGAGGCCGGTTCTGTTGGGCCATTCAGTTCACTTCGGAGGGCGCCAAGCTGGGACACAAGTCACTGACGTAGAGCGACGGTGACGCGGCCCGGGGCCTTCCACGGAGCTGACTTCTCCCCTCTCAGCAGCGTCTCCCGCCTGAAATGTCGAATCACTGGATCCAGGTGTTTTTCTATCCTGTAAAGATACTGGAAACATTGACTGTGTGGTATACACAAAAGGACAGGCCGGGGGCTGAGTCGTTAAAACCCACTGTACCAACGAAGGACTGGGACGTGGCCCAACTCACAGGGAGACAGGGTTGGTGCCCAGCACAGGGCCTCACTCACCTAAACCGTCTCGCCAAGTTCTGATGACAGCCAGGCAGAAATGGTCACACGACAAACTCGATGTAACTGCAGAGAGCGCTGTTCGTGACTGGGGCTCTGGAAGCCGGCGGGGGACACGTTGGAGGCATCCTGGTAGTTCCCGTGCAGGGGGAGAGGGTGCTGTCCTTGATGTGTCCATACAAGAGTATTTGGAACTTCCAGCCTTTCTGTAACTTTAGAAGCAAGGACACAGCTGATTTCTCCACAAACTGGCTGAGATGGAGGAGTGCAGAATGTTCTGGAATGTTCTTGTCCAAGTGTGGCGTGCAGGGGGATGGAAGGCAGACAGTCCAGAAGGCCTCCAAGGGACCCAGACCAGAAGGAGTGGAAACTCCAAGGAGGAAGCCAAGGGCAGCGCTTCCCATGAGCCGTGGCCAGCTGGTCTCCTTCCGCCCTCTGCTCCCAGAATCCCTGGAGGCCAAGGTCAGCCTGAAGGTCATTTTGGCTTCAAGGAAGGGGAGCAGGGCTATTTCTGGCAAGATTAGAAGAGAATCTGAACTTGAAAGGATCTTTATTTAGAGTACTCAGATTCTTAAAGAACTTTAGAATGAGAGTCTTGCAGTCTGCATTCTTATCTTTCAACAGTTTCACTTTTTTAATGAGATGTTGTGTATATTAGGGATCGTCAGGCTCTTGAAAAGCCATGAGTTTCTCAGATCCTGTGAACTCGGACTTCATGCACCTCAGAGACAAATCCGTGAGCACCCTTTCCGCTTCTGTGCCATAGAACTGGTACAGAATAGTCTTCTTTGTAATTTAATTTCAAAAGTCAGTGGAAAGCTCTGACCTTCCTTTGAAGAGGAACCCAAGAAGCATGTTGAAAGGATTCCATAGCTAAGCCCTGGCCTAGGCTAGCCGGGTGGAGGAGTTAGGACAGCTGTCCGTGACTCACCATCTCTGAACATTCAAGATGGCGGGCAGTGTGCGGTGCCCTGTGGGCTCTAGGGTGGTCTCTCGTGTGTGGGGTCCCTGATGGCCTAAGTGTCCCTGGTGGCCCCCCAGCCCCATTCATCCCTCACAGGCCTCCACAGTTGGCTCCTCCTGCGGGTGAACTCAGAGCCTCAGGATGGCCCCAGACTCTTGGCATCAAGAGAAAATGGAGGCTCAGAGACTTCAGGCTCTCACCAGAGACACTGAGTGCGGTCTGAGCCTCAGACTCATGCAGGTCTTACGCTCTCCGTCCTCAGAAACAGTCTCCAGACAGAAACAGATCAGAACATTGGCTAGAAGGGGGGGCCCAAGACACGGGTGCATTGTCCTGTTGGGAGTTCTTTCGGGGTGTGTCCATTTCTGTTGCTTCTATAACAGTTACCAGGAACCCCATCACCAAAGAACACAAATGCACTGTGACCATTTTTTGTTTCAGTACAGGAGTCAAAACCCTTGACTGTGTGTGTTAAAGGAAGTGCTATTCTGGTGAGCCTCATGCTCAGGTTTTTTTGTTTTTGTTTTGTTTTCTCACAATTTTGTTTTGAGACAGTCTTTCTAAATTGCCCATGTTGACCTTGAACTTGTAATCCTTCGGCCTCAGCCTGCTGGAACTGGAATCACTGGGTTGTGCCACTGCATCCAGGTTATCTTGTGGTTTTGTTTCTGAATCGGAAATCCGACGCTCTCACTAAGGTAGAGTCAAGTCAGGCAGGCTGAATTCCTTCCGTGAGGCTGTGGGAGAACCTGCCTCCTTGCCTTGCTAGAAGCTCATGGCGACCACCCGCAGGCCAGGGCCCATTCCCTGCTCACGCTTCCTTCTGTCTGACCGTCTGCTCCCCTCTTCCTCCCTCTTCCACTGTAAGGACCCTTTGGTGACACCTGCCACACCCAGGCCACCCAGGACGATGCTCTCTTTCCAGGTCGGCTGGCGACCAGCCTTAATTCCTTCCGCTCCTTCAGCTTCTGTTGCCACTGACTGTGACTCGTGTCTGGATCAGGAAGCCAGGACACGGGTGTGTTCGGGAGGGACGTCACCGTGCCGGCGGTGTGGCGGTGGCGAGGGAGTGCCCGGCTTTCCTCCGAGATCCCTGTCACTGCTCTGTGCACAAAGCACTTTCTTGCCCAGTGCAGTGGCTCCGGGACAGAGGGAGAGGGCTACCTGGGGGCGGTATGAGACGCTGCGGGGAGCCAGGCACCAGGCGCGTACCCGTCACCCGGGCAACCCAGCAACTTAGCGAGATCTTGTCTCAAATTCTTTCTTTTTGAAATGGTGAAGGTCCTGGGTTCAGTCTCTCCTACTGCAAGAAAGAGACAAGATCCTGTATTCTGTCTGTTCTTGGACAAGTCTGTGCTTCTGTGCCTCAGAGCAGCCCAGAAATGAGCTTGAGTGTCAGCTGTTGCTCAGCCTGTGAGACCCCAGATCTGCCCATTGGGGAAGAGTCACTCACACGCACGTGCGCGCACGCACACACACACACATGTACCTCGAGAGAGCAGGCCAAGCTTTGTGTGGCTTATTTTCGAGTCGGACCCCACACTTCCGGTCAGCTGTTTTGGGCAGGGAAACGTCGTACTCGGTGCCGCGGGGCCTCCCAGGAGTCTGGCGAGGCGCTGGCGGGGGACACGGCTTCCCGGCCCTCCCGGCGCGCTGGCGTCCAGTCCCGAGTCCCGCCGGGGGCCCCGTCCCAGGCACGGATCTCTGCGTGGCTTTGCTCGGGCCGCGGGACTGGTGTTCCCGACCCCTCCGGGTCCCGGGAGGAAACGGAAGTGTCTTCCCCGGAGCTCCCCCGTGTAGGTGCGCGAGCTGGTGTCCAGTGACGTGCGCCCCTCGTCACGGCGCGCTGACAGAGGAGGTCGGAGAGCTGTGAAGTCGCCCCCGGGCCTCAGGGACCCTGAGTCCAGAGGGAGCGCGCCCGGGGCCCACGTGACCCGTCAGCAGGGCACCCTCAGACGCCCAGCACCTGGCAGCCCCTGGGCAAGGACAGACGGACAGGGACAGAGGATGGGCAGGGAAGGAGGGAGGCAGTGCAGGAGGAACGAGCTAGAAGAGGAAGGGAAGCGGGGAGGGACGGGGGAGAGCGGGTTACGCCGCAGCGGGGCCGTTTGGCGTCGGGAGCTCCGTCCTTCGTGGCGAAGGAGAATCAAGGAGCTTCACCCACGGGCGGGCGGAGCACTTCACACAAACCAACGCTCCGGGTGACAGCGAGGAAAGAGGAGCCAGACATGACTTTCAAAGTGATAGGACGATGTAATTATCGTTTTAATACTACGTTTATAACCACCCCCCGCCGGTCTGTGGCCCGGAGGCCTACAAGTCTGAATACGTAGGAGTACTTTCCACGAGTGGAGACAAAACCATCTGCTTGGGTATTTTAATTGTTTCTTTTTTAAGCTTAGGCATTGTGGTCCTTCCTGCAGTCAGGCCCTTTGCGTCCTGCTTTCTACTGTGTGTTCAGCAGTGCGTTTGAGCAGTCACCCCATGGAGTGTACGTTAAAAATAACGTGCTGCGGGCAGCTCTTAGTTTTAACAGGCATGTAGCCCAACCTAGCAGTGGTCTGAAAATTGTCCCTCTTTCTCCAGCAGCTACTGGCCTATAAGCATTCAGTTTCAAATCATGCGTCTCAAAGCAGTCCACGTTAAAGCAAAGCCAGAGTCTCCCTTGGGTTTCCGCCCGGGGCTTTGTACCCCGAACCTCATTACCCACTCCACTGGCCCCGGTCTGTCTGAGCGCTCCCTGTGGCGCTGGCTGCAGAGATGTTGGGGAGGTGAGCACTGGCCAGGGCCAGCCAGAGCCCCGCTGGGCTCCGTTCAGGCGGGCGGGCCGGGTGGGAGGCTAGCACGCCGGGCCCCTCTCACTGCTGCGGCCCGTGGGCTTCGACGCCCTCTCTTGGCATGTTGAGAAGGGTGCGGAGCCGTCTCTGACACATGACACGTGCTTGACAAGTGCATGTTGTTGGTCCAGGTCACCACGGCCTCTTCGGGTCCTAGTCGTTCTCCCTAAAACAAAGCCGTGAAGACGGTGCTGTAGGCTCGAGGGTCTTCAGCCCCTCCTCAGTCCAGCCGTGCGGGCGCGGGCGGGTTGCTGGCCTGCGAGTCTCAGCGCTGTCATCAGTCAGTGCATTTCCTCTTCTTAGGGGTGTTGAGGAGAACAGAGGGGTGTGCCGGGGAGCCCCTTGCCCGAGCGTCGGGAGCGGTGAGCCCTTACTGTCCAACACAGCACCTCACACACGTCGCCCAGCGTTGGCTCCAGAGGGCTCAGCTGCATGCATTAAAGGGTTTGATTGCGAGTTTGGGGGCACACGGGGCAACTTTGCCAACATCCCTGGGAGAGCTGCTTTGGTTGGAAGGAATCAGAGGTTTGGCCCAACGTGCCTGTGTTTAGTGATGATTTTCAGTAACGTCATGCATTTCCTGTCAGCAGGACCACCGTGCAGGCCGCTGTGGCTTTTGGTGGGCATGTGTGCCATCTCCTATATGCTAATCATGCAGGAGCTGGCGAACGTGCGCTGTGGAGGGAAAGTCAGCAACCAAAGGCCTACTGCACACAGCAAGGTCCAGCTTCAAAGAAGTGTAAAAAAAGCCTAAATGTTTCTTTTATTAAAGCACAAATGCATATAATTCTCTTATGTAGATTTACATAAGTGTATTTATATAACTGCTATTAAACAATTGTTATAGTCCAGTTTTTTATCCTATTATCTAACAACTGTGGCTGATGGAATCCGAGAGTCATCCAATGGGACACACCTAGATGTCTACACGCCTTGATGGGAGAAAAAAATTAGCTTAGGAGTCGAGTGGAATGACTGCTTAAGCTAGGACATGAAAAAGCTAACCTTTAATGTGGGAGGAAATGCACAATAGAAAAAGACAACCAAGAAAATGTTCATATTGGTGGAGGAAAGAAAAAACTCTCCTTTGAGATTTGTGAGCAGCAAATTGGTTCTAACAAATATTTAGGTTTGAATGTACATTACTGTGCATTTGAAAACATGTTCAGTCCGACAGTTCAAAGTAGTCTCAAGTTGAGAGACCCCACATGTCTACTTTCTGGAAGGACTCAGCTTCCAGCTAGTCCATCCAGAATTTCAAGATATCTCAAAACTGAAGATGATATAAAGTGAAAAAAGAAGTGGTGTGCATTGGTTGACTATGGTGTAAATGTACATTATTTTAGAAAAATGAATCTTTTAAAGATGTTTGAAGATTGGCCAAGTGTGCTGGTGTACACCTCTAATCCTGTGATCAGGAGGCTGAGGCAGGAGGATCACCAAGAGTTCAAACCCAGCCAGGGTGCATGGTGAATTCAAAGCCAGCCTGACCTAAATAGCAAGACCCTGTGTCCAAAAAAAAGTATGGAACTGTTCAGGTAGACTGAAGCAAAAAATTGGTAATGAAATAAGATGAAACTCTTGTTTTTCTAAAATAAAACAGTTCAGGAGGGAGTTGAATACAAAACATAAATTCTATTTACAGTTGCAAATATATTTTAGGAAATGCTGTAATACAAAATTACGGAGGAGTGAGTGTTGTACCAGCATGTATGAAATGACCCAAATGAAAGGTACTGAGGCCCTCTAAGGTTGGACAGGTTTCCAGCGCGCCTACATCACCAGAGAGGTATAAAGTGAAAGTAATTACTTGGCTGTTTGGGGCCTTGCATTGCAAATACTTTCATCTGAAACATCCTCTCGTCTGTGAAAATCAAGGTTAATGATTCTTTTCTGCTTACAACATTCCTATGTTTTTCCTCTGTTCTTTATTTCTTTCAGTTTGTAGAATTTTTCTAAATTAAAATAAGGTGTGTAGCATTCTTTATCCCCTCCTACCCAGACTGTTAGAATATATTCTCAGAGTGTAAAATTTTGAATACTAAGATGTCATCTGGATGACATTTTAAAATAAGAATATAATTCCTAATATTTGAAGTGATATACTTATCTCGCTATTTCTTTTTTTTTTTTTTTTGACACAGGGTCTTGCTTTGTCGTTCGGGCTGGCTCTGAGCTCACTATGTAGCCTAGGCAAGCCTCGAACTCAGCAATCCTCCTGTCTCTGCCTCCTGAGTGCTGGGATGACAGGCGTGAGCCACCACGCCCTGCTATCTTGCTATTTCTTGATAGAGCAGTTCTAGCAGTGAGTGGCCAAATCACGGTTTATAAATTAGCATCATCGTGCCCGCATCGCTGCGTTTTCTAGCCCAGCCACACTGTATATTTAGGTCGCCTGGAGTCAGTGACTGCTCCCTTTTTTGCGTTTGCTTAGTTTTTTATATCTGTATGGTGGCTCTTCCTTGAAGTACAATAGATTCCTTAAAGGCTCGTGTGTCTCCAGCAATCTGCCGTCCTGTGTCCTTTCCCCGCTCTCCCTCCCGTCCCCGCCTGTGTGGCTGTCACGACCTCCTCCCTGGGCCGTCCTCAGCCGCCTCTCGTTCCGTCCTCCGGGCTCCATTTTCCTGAAGGACAGTGGGGGCACACGGGTGGCAGTGTTCTCTCACTGGATTGGTGTCCAAGGTGTGGCATTGTACTAAACGCACCATTTTTCTTTTAGCGGTTTCCAGACTTGCTGGTAAAAAGAAAAAAATGTGTGCCATTTTCCTGCCCTTGCTTTTAGGTGTGGCCTGTTTCTCCTTTCTAGAAATATTTTTTTCATTTAAAAATTAATTTCACTGGTACATCTTAGACGTACATAATGATGCCATTCGTCCTAGGGAATTCATCTGTACTTGGTACATCTTGATTTTTATTTTGTCCCATTTCCCTTTCCCTTCAGCTCCTCTTCTCCTCATTTACAAAAGCATTTGTGTTCATTTTTCCCTTCTTTTTTTCTCCCTTTTTCCTCCCTAGTTCCCCTTCCCCTTCCCGTCTGAATACTTTCTTCTCATTTCCCAGTACCCGTTATATATTTTGGCTCTTATTTCCACTTTCAGTTTCTCATTTACACAAGCGTGTCTGATTTATTTCACTTAAGAGTATGGTCTCAAGGTCCATCCATTTAACTATGTCTCAAGCTCAACCTTCTTTATGACAGAGTAGGACTCTGTTATATTTAAAAAGTGCACATCTTCTTTATCTATTCATCCACTAATGAGCGTTTGGGCTGTTTCCGAGATTTAGCCCTCACAAATTGTGCTGCTATAAACATGGATGTGCACATATTGCTGTGGTATGGTACATTTAATTCTTTCAGGAAGACACCAAGAAGGAGAAGAGCTGGCTTGAAAGGAACCTCAAGCTTTAGGTTTTTGAGGAATCTCCACACCGATTTCCACAGTGGTTGTACCAGCCTACATTCCCACCAACAGTGGAGAAGGGTTCCTTTCTCCCCACAGCCTCACCAGCGTTTGCTGTTGGTTGATTTTGTGATAGCAGCCATGCCTTCTCGAGTGAGAGGAAATCTCAGTGTTGTTTTAATTTGCATTTCTTGAATAATCAATGACGTTGAATTTTTTTCATATATTTATTTGCCATTTCTACTTCTTTATCTGAGACATCGTTTGTCTTTCTATTTCAGATGCCCATTTTTGGGTTGGGTCTTTAAATTTGGGGGGGGGTCTGATTTTTTCTGAGTTCTTTATATATTCTAGATGCCAGGCCTTTGGGGAACAGTGTTAAATATCTCTAAAACTTCTTTTCTTTTGCACTACTCGGGATTGGACCCATGAGTTTGTACTTGCAAGGCAGGTGGTAGCACCACTGAACTAAATCCCACCTCCCTTTTTAAAAGGTTTTATTATTTTCTTCTTGTTTTTTTTCTAATTGCTGTTCTCACTTTGCTTTGGTCCTTCTTTCCTGGGAAATTACTGTATTTCTACCTGTAATTCTTCTACTGATTATTTTTATTTCCTCTGCCATGCCTTTTTCAAATTCTACAACTACCCTCTTGTTCTCTGATTGCTCCTGTTTAATACACCATCCTCTGGTTGCTTTCGGGTGCAGGGTCCTTGCTTGTCTCTGAAGCTCGTGAGTAGGTTTTTGAAGGTGCTCTGTGTTCACCGGTGCCGACTCTGGTATCTGCAGTCTGTCTTCCCTCTCATTCTCGAGTGTGTTAAGCCCCTCGAGGCTACTTCCATCCTTGTGCACTGGGAGCCGGAACCCGAGGGTAAGAAGTTTATTTGGGATTTGATGCCAGCAGCCACTCAGTCCCCCCAGAGCTCAGCATTTCTTGGCCGGGGCTGCAGCGGCGAAGGAAACTTACCCGACGCAGTTCCCTCTGTCTTCCACAAAGGGCTGCTTGGTCCTCTCCGGCAGCAGGGACTTCCGGCCGGCTTCGGCATAGGATCGCAGCCATCCCAGCAGCAGCCTTCTGCAGCAGGGCTGGTTACAGAGGAGGAAGCGCTAACTTCAGGCTTCGTTGTAATCACATTTCCTAATCTCCAAGCGTGCAGAGGAAGCTGTGGTGGGAGACGCACTGCACACAGCCCTAACGCTTTTTCATCTCAAGCTTTTCGTGAAAAGCTGCTCCAGACCAGACTGAGGCCTTGGGGAGGCTCGCAAAGGGATGCTTCGGGCCCCTTTGCCAGCTTTTTAATTTCTTTGGCTGTGTGGCCAGCAGATATTTTGGGTCCAGTTGGTAGTTGACAGTTCCTGTGCACACGGAACGTCAGTTGGAGTCATTGAACTGAAAGCAGAGCTGTGTACCCCAGGCTCCCCGCCTCAGCTCTGCAGACATTTGGGGACAGAGAACTCGCCGTGGGAGGGCTGCCCCTTGTGTTGTGGAGTGCTTAGAAGTGTCCTGGTTTCTGTCTGCCAGAACTGTTGTCCTGCTCTGGTTGTGATAAACTCAGATGTCTCCAAAGTGGGCTCCATGTTTGCCAGAGGTAAAAGGGACCCAGTTGGGAGGCGCTGATGGGCAGCCTATGCAGAAAGATCATGCCGTTAGCTGGTTGCGGGCCACTGTGAGCACGAGGAGGCTGGCGGCCCTCGGGTTGATTTCACTGTGTCATCAGGACAGGTGAGCGGGGGAACGCCTAGGTGTGCAGCAGTCAGGCATGCTGGGCCTGTAGGGAGTGAGCGTGACTAGGGCCGATCTGCAGTGGCCAACAGCAGCTTCTTGTGCCCCTGGGAGGTCGCCTTTGTCTTCTGCCTGGGCTCTCTCGCCCTGTGATTTTGCTTTGTCTTTGTGTTGATGCACACAGGAGACATAAGTGCCAGCCCCCCGTCGGCGATTCCTGGGGCTATAGCTACAAGGAAAATGACTGAGTTGGAGAGGCAGCCGAAGGCAGGCTTGGAGCAGAGCGGACCGCTGAGCTCTGTGACCTCGTGCGGGTGGCTTACCTGTCCAGGACACCGTTTTCTTGCCAATAATGGGTGGCTGTGTTAATACAGCTTGGCACAGCACCTGGCTGGCCGTTCCAATGCTCTCTGTCTTCTGCCTGCTCCTTTGCTCAGGCTTAATCCATCTCAAAGCTTCAGTGAGCTCCACGGAATCGACCTATTGGCATTTGTCCGTTGCTTATTAACAGTGGCCTTATCCTGGCAGGATTTTGGCAGAAGTTAGAAACAAGTGGATTTGGTTAGTGAGATGTGCTGATTACCAAATCAGGTATGTGGCTTCCGCTTACTAAGAATGCTGTCAGACCACCAGCCTTTGATCTAGTGGGAAAGGGTCTGACTCACAAGATGAGCTCTCTGATCCTTCTTTCTTGTTTTGTGTGTTGTTTTGAGACAGGGCCTAGCTGTATAATGCAGGCTAGCCTTGAACTCACTGTGTAGCCCAGGCTGGCCTCAAAATCATGGCAACCCTCCTGCCTCAGCCTACAGAGTGCTGGGATGACAGACGTGAGCCACCACACTTGGCTCTTATCCTTCTTCCTAAACTAGAAAAATAGAATGTTGAGTGGATTTTCTAGTTTTCAGATATTTTAAACATTTAAGAATATTTAGTACTTTTTATTTCAAATCAAAAGGGTCACAGATTTATTTCATCTTGTCAGGGAATATGCTTCCCACGAACTTATCTGTGACTCAGATATGAAATAATGGAAGACCATATTTCTTACATAGTGTGTTATTAGTTTCTCTTTATCAGAGGAAAACTAGACTTTTAGCTGATCCAAGCACCGAGTTAAATTGTGCAACCTTTGAAAATCCTCATAAGGCCTGGAAAAACTATGTGAAGGTAGAATTTTTTTAAAGAAGGAATCTCAGAAAATAGTTTGGAAAATACTATCCCTGGTTAGTTTCTGTTTTTTAAAAGATGTACACTTCTTTATACATTTATATATATTTGTGTGTATATAATATAAAATATACATAGAATATTTATTTACATATAGAGTTTACTTTGGAAAGATGGGAGGATTTTGGATGTCGTTGTAGTGACAGCATAAATATACCAAATGCTACATATGTTGCACTTCTGCTAAAGGAGAACAGAGGAAGGAAGGTTTGGTGACTCAGGGCCCAAAGTGGGTGTGGAATACAATGCTTCTCCGTAAAAACAGCACGCTGGTCCCCCGTACAGCATTCCAGCAGGTCCTTGGGAGCCCGCCCCCCAGGACAGGGCGGTCAGGAGTCTCCCGCACTTCTCAGGCTTCATGTCCAGGCCTGTTTTCATGCACTGTTGATCTTCCGCTCCAGTTTTTGTAGGGCTACCTCTTTTCTTGTATTATAGACTGAATGTCTCCCCTCTTCATCTTAATTGAGTTCTTGACCTCAGCATGTGATCTTGTTGGGAAAAGAGTTGCTGTAGTTGGTGAACTCATGCTGACATAGGGTGGCCCCTAATCCAGTAGGACCCTGTTCCTGTGGAAGTAAAAACTTGGACAAAGACACACACACACTCACACATATACACACACAGAGAAACACAAAGGCAGAGGTCGGGGGGATACAGCAGCAAGCCACAGAATTCTATACCGTGGCAGCTAGTCCTGGAAACGTGGAGAGAAGCTTGAATGAACTTCCAAAAAAGGCCCAGCTTGGGGCGGATCCTCCAGAGCCAGAGACAGTGAGTGCTGGTGGTTTAAGCCGTCTGGTTTCTGGCCCTTTGTCGTAGCAGCCTGAGGAAACTAATACACCCACCATGGGAGGCCTTAGGGTGAATCTCGTCAGAGTCTAAGAGTAAGGGATTACTGACCCTGCACGGTCTCTTTCTGCCGTTTGTCTGATGACACCACTTGTCTTACTGAGTATTTGAGTCGAAGCTGTATCTCCTGTAGTTGTGTGTTTGGTACAGAGAGAGCTGGACAGTTGCAGGGGCTGTTCAGTTTGATTTGAGATCACAAGGAAGATGGACACTAGGTTTCTATTGCCATGGGCACAGTACCACTAACTTTGTCCCGTAAATGCTGGCATTGTCTCGAGCATTGACACCCCAGAATAATGTATCCAGTTTCCTGGTGAGAGAACACCTGAAATCCATGCAGTCGAACTCATGCATTTCTCAAAATCTCTGTACATGTGGATGTCTTAGCTATTACTTTTCTCATTGTGGGGGCAAAATACCTGACACTTGCAAGTTAAAATTTATTTAGTTCACAGTTTGTAGAGATTTCAGTCCATACTTGGCTGACTCTAAGACAGGGCAGCATGGGAAGGTGAAACAGTCCATGGTAGGGTAGGCAGGAGGCAGCAACAGCAGCAGCAGCAGCAGCAGCAGCAGCAGCAGCAGCAGCAGCAGCAGCAGCAGCAGCAGCAGCAGCAGCAGCATTAAGCCTCCCTTTCCTTTTATTCCCTTTAGGTTACTAGGCTCTTAGTTGGTGCTACCCACATTCAGGATGGGCTTTCCCATTCACACCCAGAACTATGCTAAACCAATCAGTGGACTGATTTTGTTATCACACACCCTTAGTTCATAGTCACACATGCTAGATCCACTCATCTCTGAATAGTCCCACCTGTGAGTGCAGGAGGCTTTGAGGGGACTTCTAGATACAAGCCATCATACTGGATAATATGAAGTTCTTAGTGCTAAATAAAATTTTAGTTATAAATGTGTCTCAAATATTGCATGGAACATACTTACGCTAAAAATGCTTGTTGTTGACCTGAAAGTCAAGTTTAATTACATTTTTGTTCCATAAATCTGGCAACCTTACTTACAGGACTGCAAGCCAGGGCAGCAAACCAGAAGGTAGGTGTTTTCAAAATGATTTTGTAAAGATGAAGTTCAACCAGGAAGCCATCTGGAGGTGTGGCTGTGTTCCTTCCAGAAGACTGAAGCCAAAGGTGGAAGTTGTAGTTTCTTTTCTGAAGCCAACTCACACCAATCTTTCAGAGAACAGAGTTTGGAATACAAACTAAGAAAGGGGAACAGGGGGTAGAAATAAGATGACAGGAGGCCTAGAATCAGCCCTGCCTGAATTACTGTTACCCATGTATCCTTGAAAATTGTCAACTGAACTTGTTGCTGTTGTATAGATCGTCACTAATAACAGCTCTCTTCATAGCTCTACCCTTCTTTTCTTCTAGCACATCATAGTAGCATATGTTTTTGTGTACTGTAGTGTAATGTGGCACATATTCTATATATTGTTAGTTGGTTTCAGTCTGGCTGTGAGTAATCACAGTACCAGCAGCCCAGTGTGGACTCAATAAATACTTATCCAATGAATGAATGTCAAATGAGTGAATGAATGAATGGCCTTCTTTAAGTAAGACTAACAGAAGACTAACAGAAGATGCTCTAATGAGTCAATATGAAAGAAGCGCTTTATCCTCTCGGCTTTCCATGCTTGGAATTTTCTATATGAAGACCTGACAGATGTCTGCACCTGTAAATTAACTTGGGCCGGTGAGGTTTGAGAAGGGTGGAGGGGAATGGATCATTTTCTCCAAAAATGTCAGCATTCCACTCTAAGCTCTTCACTGTGTCATGTCTCAGGATATTGGAAGTCTAAAGGATGTCCTGGAGTCTTTCCAGTTTTCTGCTGACTGACTATATATCTGCTGACTCTTTATATTGGATTCAGCACTCCTTCAGTTTGATATAAGAAAAGGAAGGGAAAACTTCATTCCCTTTGCTTCCTGTGAAGAGTAAGCTTCATTTTCTGGACCTTAGCCTATTAGTGTTGCACCTAAACCACCTGCAGAATTCTCTTTCTGTCTACAGCATTAAAACAAATTATCGTGCTTGACCTATATTACAGTAAGTTGAAGAATATATTTATCATTGAGAAAGACACTGTGAGCTAGTCACATGTAGAAAAAGCTCTTTAATGTGGTTTAAATAGCAAAGATATAAAGATTTTTAAAAACCAACAATTTTTGTGTTTTGGCAGCAGCATTAAAATGCAGATTAATTCTTTGGTTGCTAATGTGTTCTAGAATCTCGTAAGTAGGATCTTATTTTTGTAATCACCTTAGAAGAGCCTGGCTTTGACTAGTTAAAACAATGCTGGTTTGAAAAGCAGGCTGTTTTGGAGTTGCACAATGCCTTGACCCCAGCTGCCCAAATGTTTGTAATTCCAGGGCTCAGAAGCACAGGACACAGCAAGAAGGGGGTTTGAATTGCATGTCGGTCCATTGAGTGGAATGCCCGGTAGAATGCCTTGGGATAGACTGTGTTTGGGGACAGTATTTCTTCATGGGCAGCCTGTGCCCCCTGTCTTAGATCTCCACTTGCCTTATCTTTCGAGCAGCATGATTAGAAATGGTTCTTGCAACTGCTGTGGAAAAATCCACCAGGAGGTTATCGCATTTAATGTTTCAGGAAACTTGCTTTCGAAGGTGATAACAGGATTTTTAAATCGTCGTACTGTTGGGCAAGCACAGGTGTGTTGGGTATCGTTCGATCGCTCTTTCCCTAGGACATGATGTTGTTCTTTGAAAGTATTTGGCTGTCTTTCCACCTCGCTTTCCTCCCACCCTCTCCTTCTGCCGGTGGTGGCTCCTTTCCCAGACTTGCTCTCCACACCCAGAAAGGTGTTCTCTGGAATAACACGTTCCGTCCTGCGGCACCTCCCCGAGCGCGATCTCGTGTCCTCTCCCGGTCTCTGTGTTGACGGAGCGGCTCCTGAGCGCAGAGAGCTGGGCAGGCTCCGGGATAAGGAACCTGTGGACAGAGTCCAGGACTCACAGCACTCCAGGCGACAGGAAGCAGCAGAGACGCCTCAGCCTCTTTTCTTCCCTGCAAGTTTGCCTTGCAGAGGAGTCAGAGAGGACCATGGGCAGCTGACAGTGATGAAAAGGGGAAATTGGGATTGCACTTTAGTTCCCTGAAGGTGCAGTGAGGAAAAGCAGAAGCCTTCTCGATGTGGCTCAGTGACCAGCTGTTCTTTGAAGCCAGTTGCGTGGCTGTCAGATGAAAGCAGAACCATTGGTCTGCCATCACAGCCTGCCTCAGCCTACCTTTCTATTCTCGAGGTGGGCACTTCACTTCAGCTCAGTTATTCTACTGCACTTTTTTTTTTTTTTTTTTTGAGACAGGGTCTCGCTTTGTAGTTCAGGCTGGCCCTGAGCTCACTATGTAGCCCAGGCAAACCTCAAACTCAGCAATCCTCCTGTCTCTGCCTCCCGAGTGCTGGGATGACAGGCGTGAGCCACCACGTCCGGCATTGTGGTATATGGTATTGATGGCTGGTGGGCGTGAGTCACCACGCCCAGCATTGTATGTGGTTACCGGGATCGAACTTAGGACCTTGCGCTTGCAAGGCAGGCGCCAGAACCACCGAGCTAAATCTCCAGCCCTCTACTGCACTTTTGAAAATGCTGCTCAGGGTATGAGTTGCCATAGCCCTTGGCCAGTAGGCAGTTAGTTTCCTTTGGAAGAATGAATGAATGGATGGGTGGATGTTGATGTATGAATTTCTTCTTTCAGTGTTATTTTTAATACTATTTCCATAGCCCAGAGCAGTCGCAAGGTGAGCAAACATGCTTGGGAAAGCTTTGCTGGGTCTCCTAGGACTGTCAGTAAGGTGGAGCTGGAAGGGGAAGTTCTTGTCTTCTACTTCCGGTGGGGAGATGTGGCCTTTTTGGGAAGCTCCAGATCTGAGAACCGCCTGGAAATCAAAGCAGAGTCTATGATCCTTGTTTTTCTTTCTGAGTGAAAAGCAAAAGGTAAATATCACAGTTGGATGAAAAAGTAAATTGGATTTTAAATTTTTATGTGTGCTTTCCCACTTGAAGGTGCTCACACGCATCAGGCTATACGGCCGCAGTTGACAAGACTTCTAAACTGTGACATTCCCCTCAGGGCCTGTCTCTGTTGGGTGCATATTTCTTTTTTTTTTTTTTTTTTTTT
>PVIC010007550.1:42500-50549 GCA_004025085.1 Thryonomys swinderianus | reverse complement strand
TATAGTTTCAGTATTAACTCTATTTTAATAACCAAAAATAAAGATTGCCTATTGTTAAACTTTAATGTAATTTTAATGATGTTTATTATTTTAATATGAATTTTCAATATTATTTCATTATTTGGAAATCATTGTTCACTTTTATAGAAAAGGATATATACAGTAGTAAATATTTAGCATATATAAAATATATTAACAAGTTTAATATGATAACTATGATCCATGTTGGGATTATTCAAAGATACAAAAATATAATCTTAGAAATGAATTTCATTAGAACCTGATAGAAAAGTAGAACAAAACTTTATATCTTTTATAATTAAGCAAATGGTTTACTTTATTAATCAATAGCTATGTAATGTTCAATGTTTATTTTTAACAGGACAATTAGTGGAATATCAGAAATTCAAAATGTTTTCACATTGGTGACTAAAGCTTCTATATCAAGCTGGAAAATAATGCTGGGTTAGATCCTTAGAAATTATTAGAACAATCCTAAGTTTTAAAAATATGTGAGAACAGAATGTATAGCAACTTTTCAATATTTAACTAACTCTGTAAGCATACACTTCCGTGTCTGCTTCAGAAACCTTCTTAATTAAACATGCGCTGTGATCTTATGATTTAAATGAACTCAATTCGGACTTTTGAGTAGCGAGCAGTGCCAATGAAAAAGTCTCCAACCGGATGGGATAAAGGCCTCAGCTTCAGCTTTATCCTTCCATATCACCTGCCATCCTGGCAGAATAATTCCCAAATCTCTCAGCAGAAAATCTTTCATTTGAAGTGAGCTTCTGCTATGTGATCTTTTCCCCCCTGGCAGATGATGTGTTAAAAATGTACTATCTGGGAGACGGACCAGAGGCAGGTGCACAGATTTTGATGTGGAAGACTGGGCAGGTGTGACCCAGAATGGAATATATTCTCCTCGGAGGGACCTGTTGAGATCAGGTGTTGGAGAGAAAGACAACGCTAAAATTATTCCAACATGCATCTAATTATTTCTAAATGCGGTCTTACGACCTTTCTATCATTTGCAAACCAGAAAATGCATTCAAGCCGTGTTAACAACAGCTGAACTATGAGGTTTCTGGTTCTGTAAAAATATTTAATCATATTTGGAGTCTTTGGCTGTACTACATAGTGTACATTTGGAGTAAATTAGTTGCTTGGATTAAAAAGGAAGCAGGATAGTGACCTGAGTTACTAACTGATCTTGAGCTCCAGAAAGCACCATATCCAGGCATGTATGCAACATGCTTTCATTCTTCCTCATCTCTCCTTTGCAGCCAGTGTACTTTTCTTTATCAAGCGCATGTGCTCTGAGCAGAATTTCCCTTTTTTTGTCCTTAGTGACAACTGTCCCGGTTGACATGATCTGTATTTCTTCACATGACAATTTCAGCATTTTATACAGTGACCACAATCATAAGAGCAGCTTCAAAATCTTTTAAAAAGTTTTTCAATAGTCTACCAAAAAGCCCATGTCGTGCAGTTTTCACATCCCTCTGGATGCTACATGCAGCCCCTGGGGAGTGCTAATAGTGACCTTGGAGGGGGGTTTTGTCAGAATCTGAAATCCACAGTTATCTTTGAGATAATAAGGGCGAAGAGAATAAATGGCAAGCAAACATAGCAATATGCACGGTAGTGGACTAAAGACCATACTTTTTTTGGTTCTTTTTGCATTGACCTATCTGGATCTCCATGACCTTAATATTCTTGTGGAACTGTTAAAAGCTTCCTGAGGGCACAACATGTAGAACAGAAGGTGGCACAAAATAAGTGAGATTCTCGAATGCACTCTGGCCCGGCAGCTGACTCATCCCACAGAAATACAGTAGACACAGAGAGGAGCACAAATTGCTTGGACAGAGGAACCAGCAGAGTTATGTTTCATGAGATTAATTCCTACCTGCAGTTCTGAAATCAAGACATCCTTGATGACTTTCCCCAGAGAAGGTGGTGAGCCTCTTGGGAGGGACAGAGTGTAGAATTATCTTGAATCTTTTCTGGCAGAGATACCAGATCAATAAAGAGATCGTAACAGAAGATTTGTAGATTTGAGGTGCCTGGGCTAGAAACTGCAAATGATATAAGCTCAGTCAGTACAAGTGTAGACTTCAGAAAACATTCCTATGAGAAATACAATTCCAGGCTGGAGGGTTAGCTCAGTGGTTCCGTGCCTGCCTCGCAAGCTCAAGGTCCTGAGTTCGATCCCCGGTAACCACATACAATGCTGGCATGGTGACTCACGCCCACCAGCAATCAATACCACATACCACAGTGCCAGGTATGGTGGCTCACACCTGTAATCCCAGCACTCAGGAGGCAGAGACAGGCGGATTGCTGAGTTCGAGGCTTGCCTGGGCTACATAGTGAGCTCAGGGCCAGCCTGAACTACAAAGCGAGACCCTGTCTCAAAGAAAAAAAAAAAAAAAAAAGAAAGAAAAAAAATACAATTCCATATTTAAATGTGTACAATCATCCAAAAGGGCAAAAATATCTCAGAAATCTCTTTGTTCAAGTGGAACATTAACCTTTTCTGTTCTTCTCCCTTTTTTTCCAAATTTAAGCACTGGAGAGACAGCAAGCTTGAAGAAGAAAGAGAAAAAAAAAAACTATATGATCATAGTATCCTTTCATTAAAGGTCCCCAGGTAGAGTAGGGAAAATGGGTAATCCTTGGTGAAACTTTGATATATAAGGTTAGGCATTATATAATTAAAATTGAGTTTTATGGTTTAATGTAGCAGCAGACTGTCTCCTACCTAAGAGAGGACTGTAATAGATGGTTTTTCCAGAACTCAGATTTGATGGCAGCTATGATTATCTCCATTGAATAAAATTTAATAACATTGCAGAAGAAAATCTAACTTCACTTTAATGACAGTAATTGCTCTGTATTTATTCAACACTTTTGCAACATAAGCTTTCCACTGACTTTCTCCATTCACCACTAGAAAGGGTGTAGCACAATCCTTATTGATGATTTGTTTGTCTCTCTCTTATAAAACTAGTGATAAAACAGAAACTCATCCTGAAGAACACATTCATAAGAAAATAGTTACTTTTTAATGAGAAGTTTTCCATCAGGAATCAGGCTTGCTTGAAAACAATAAGGAAATGCAAATCTGCAACATTCTTAGTTCTTAGTTGTGGAAGAGTATATTTCTTTTATTGGTCACAGTATAACCAAAAAGCATTTGTATAACTCCTAACAACAGAGAATGATCGTGATGTGTATATATAATCTATCAATAAAGATTCAAATAAAAAAAGTATTTGTGATTTTTAATTGAATTCTTTATTGGTACATTTTATATACAGGTCACAATCACATTCATCATTGAGGAATTTGTACCAGTACATGACATGAGTTAATTCTCATTTTTACCCATATCCCTAACCACCCTACAAGCCTTTACCCCTACATACATATGATTTCTTTTTCTTTTTAATCATATTTGTTCTTTCCCCTCATTACTTTCCCCTGCTACCTTCCCTTTAAATATTTCTTATTTCACAAACCCTATCATACATTCTAGAACTCATTTACAACAACAGCTTCTCATACTAGAGAACAGATATGGTATTTATATATCTGTGACCTATTTATTTCACTTATTACTGTGTCCTCAAGGTGTATTCATTTGAGTATAAATGACTCAAACTTGTCATTCTTTATGGCAGAGTAATATTCCCTTTTCTTAAAACACACACACACACACACACACACACACACACATCTTCTTTATCCAGTTTCCAGTTAATGGATATTTGGATTGTTTCCAAGACTGAGCTATCATAAACTGGGCTGCTATGAACATGAGTGCACATATGTCTCTATGATATCATTCTTTTAATTCTTTGAAGTACATTCCTAGCGAGGCAATAGGAGAGTCAAGTGGGACCTCTAACCCTAGTTTTCTGAGGAATCTCCACACTGATCTCCACAATGGTTGCACAAGTCTGCAATCTCACCAACAGTGGAGAAGGGTTCCTTTCTCCCCGCAGCCTCGCCACATTTATTGCTGGTTAATTTCACAATAGCCATTATTCTTTGTGGAATTAGATGAAATCTCACTGATTTTTGTGATACAAATTATCCCTAATACATTGCCATAGCCTTAAACATTTATTTAGTAATAATTCTACTTCATGCTTAAAAAGATTCTCACATCAACTAGCATTCTTTACTTGGTCTTCTGTTTAAGTCGTAGGGATACACTTGCAAAACTGACTTCATTTGAAAGTTTTATGATCCATTTCAAACTCACTTTCAATATCACTGACAACAACAAACAGAAAAATGTAAAAATTAATAACAAAGTTTTCAACATAATAAGTAGGTTACCACATGTCTTAATCATTCTGAAAACTTGGGAATGTAACCATTTATTGAAGTGAAACAAGAAGTATCTGGCATACTATTAACCTACCTTTGTTTGGAAAATGAACTGCTACATAAAACTATTTAGTAAGATCATTCTAATAATAATGCTTTCAAAGGAAAGCTTTCTCTTCAAGAATGCCATCAGTTTTGCATTGGCGTCTCCAAGATTGGATAAAATGAGACTGAATAGAAGGGTCATTGATTTTCTTATTTTTTTAAGATTTGAATCTTTGTTGGTACATTTTATATGCACATGCTCATGATCACACTCAACACTGAGAATTTGTACCAGTATATTACATGAGTTAATTCACATTTTCCCCTTCCCCTGCCACCCAACCATCACCCAGCCCCTTACATACATAAGCTTTGTTTCTTTTTACTTTTTTTTTTTTTTTTTTGAGACAGGGCCTCACTTTGTAGTTCAGGCTGGCCCTGAGCTCACTATGTTGCCCAGGCAAGCCTGGAACTCAGCAATCCCCCTGCCTCTGCCTCCCAAGTGCTGCAATTACAGGCGTGAGCCACCACACCTGGTATTGTTTCCTTTTTTATTATCATTCAAAATCTGTATACTGACATCTTTGTAGTTGAACAGCTAGATCTTTTTTGAGGAGGAACTCAGTCCATCAGTGTATCTATTGCACTATCTGCTATAACTTTGGGAATCAGGAAGTTTAGCAATAAATTTTTACTTACTGACCTTTAAGGGATTGCACCCAAGGTCTTCATACTGAGCCTGACACCACAGGACCCTTTTCTTTAGTTTGACATAGAGTCTGGCTAAGTCATCATATTCTCCAGGCAGGCTTCTCACCTTGTCTTTCTCCTATCTCAACCTCCTAGAGTCCTGAGATTACAAATATGTCCTTAATGAAGATGTTTTGTTGCATTGAACATTAAAAATAATTTAGTGTTTCATTCTGTGAAAGTTAGAACTCCTGTTGTTTACAAATACATGAGTTGCTCAAGGAAATACATGGATAAATTAATTTCTAACTCTAAGCAGGAAACCTTAAGGACTTCATGATATATCTAATTAATAAAAAATTTGCAATATAGAAGAACCTGGGAAAATGTTGAGTATGTCAGTACATGTAGAGGCTGTGAGTCATTACACTCAGTAATGATATTTTGTAACATTCACATTCCAAAAGTCATTGGATTATGCAAACGAGCACAATAAAAGTTATATTCCTTATGGTTAATGAAATGAGGTTAATGAAAAATGAAGTTAGGGATACAGAGATCACAGTTCTCATGAGTGGTACATAAAGAGTAACCTGAATGCCTGGTTAAGAAGCGCACACATACTGCAACTAATGAGTCTTAACTTTGAAAAACACTGGAAGTTTGCTTGTGGAAATGCCCCCAGGAAGAGGTCTCAGCTTATGAGTTATTCCTAAGCCGAGCGTGGAAAGTTATATGAAATTAGACAATGTCATAAAAGCAGGCGTGGATGAGAATGGATGGACACACACACACACACACACACACACACATTGTGACTACTCCTTTCTAAGAAATGTGCTCTCTCATCACTTCTCGGCCTTTTGGCTAAGATCAAGTGTAGATATGTGCTCTTCTATGCAGCTAATTTCAAACGAGTGAAGTTTTCTGCATTCACAATGCTATTTCTCTTGGTTAGAACCTGGAAAAATAAGCTTGAAATTCACTCTACCTGCAAATTGTTATCGAGTATCAATTGCTCTGGGTTAAAATCCTACTTATAAAAGAAGTTTTCTAGAACAATCTGTACTTTTGCCACATGTTATTTTTCCTCCTCCTCCTTCTCCTCCTCCTCCTCTTCCTCCTCCTCCTTCTCCTTCTTCTTCTTCTCCTTCTTATTCTGCTTCTTCATTTTTGGGGTTTTTGTTTTGTTTTGTTTTGTTGGTTTTTGAGACAGGGTCTCACTTTGTAGTTCAGGCTAACACTAAGCTCACTATGTAGCCCAGGCAAACCTCAAATTCAGCAGTCCTCCTGCCTCTGCCTCCTGAGTGCTGGGATTACAGGTGTGAGCCACCATGCCTAACCACATTTATTTCTTCTTTAATGGTGAAATATAGCTACTTCAAACAACACCCATTTAATTGGCTTATTCATCTGAGTGTTAAGTGTTATAGTTATGGATTTTATACACAACAGGATCAACTGATACAGGTTAAGGAAATTTCCAAAGATATTAAAACCATTGATGTTCAGAAGAAGAAAACCCCTGTCTGTCATATTTTAAAACCCAGGTTGGTTTGTCTATATTCTGATGTTATGTATCCATTAGTTAAACAAAGAAATGCAAAGCTAAGTGGTAAAAAGATTTATTAATCCACTTGCATGGATGTGGTTTTAGTATAATATATTACTATATTTTTACACACTACAAACATTACCATAGCGTTGTAATTTTTATGTTTCTTTATGTTCATTCTTAGCCATTTCCACATAAACTCCTATCTCCCCAGATGACATTAAATATTTTCTGCTGAAAATGCATTTCTTTAACTATTAAATTTGCATAATTCTCAAGAGAAAATAAGAAATATAGACATCATGCTGGTTGTGACAAAGGATGAGATTTGCACCATGAATATACATTTTGTTCAATTTTTTAGAGATTACAAACCATTTGTATTTTATACTGAATAAAAAAACAGAAAAAGAGCACTTACAACCACTCTTAATACAGCTAAAATGACTTAAAACCTCTGAATTCCTCACTTCTCATAATACAGAGCATAAATAAGGGGCCACTGATTATAGTTACAGCATATTCTTTATGTGCCTGTCTATATTACTTTAAGAAATTTGAAAGCACTGCGTTTCTATTTAGCCCTGCAAGTGATTATTGAGGTGATAATCATCTGTGCTGTTTGGCCGCAAAACTGTCATAATCTCATAAAACATGTTTTGCCTTTGTACAGCAAAGGACTTACCTCAATGTGTTCTGCTCTCCATAAATCTGCCTCTTCTATGGGGGATATAAATTCCAGTTCTACCATGTTTTGAGGCACCAAAGCTCATCATGTCCAGGACACATACAGAACTTCTTACATAGAAGTAGTTTTAAACCATTACCAGCTACAATATTGACATACTTCTCTGAGTGAACGTGTATTTTTTATTTAAGAACACAAAAACAGTAATCTGTTCAATGAATATAAAGCATTGCATTTGTTATGTGTGTACAACTTTAGATCTGTCTCATTTTCACTGTGCATTTATCCCTCTCTGCTAATATGCATGCATGCAAAATAGGCATCATACATAGCTACCCCGGGAAGCTGCTTTTTTGTCTACAATTCTCTATAGTCTCTTTTGTGGATGAATATTCTTATGTGGAATTGTTTCTAAAACAGCAACATAATTTTCAACAAGTCTCTTCTATTTTTGATGGCACCTTCAGATTTTAACTTTTTAATGCTTTGTTTTATAAATAATAACCTAAATATGAATAGTTGCTTAAAAATTAATAGTTGTTTTTAGCTTATGTGGCTGTAGTTGGTTTATCAGATCAGAAGAAAAAACAAACCAATCCTTAAGGTTGTTACAGTAATTTCTGATTATGATCAATCAAAATTTAAACAAACACACTTTAAAAATATTAGGGCACTCTTTCCCTCACTTCACGTTGATAGTCAAGAAAATTTTAATTTGTACATC
>PVIC010007550.1:0-37500 GCA_004025085.1 Thryonomys swinderianus | reverse complement strand
TAGGTCATCAGCTCAGATGTCTTTAAAGTTCAAAACATCCCAATAAATTCCTATTCGTGTCTCCATCTCTGTATAGCATTCACCTCTTTCCCAACCCTCACGGGGTTTGAAAGGAACATTTTGGTCACTTGCCTTTGAAGTATCAGTTCCATGAAAGCAAGTGGCTAAGCAGCGTCTCCCAGTGAGGAAGGTGCCAGAAACACGGTGGCAAGCCAGGCAAAAGCCAGGTATATTTGGAACATCACATTTTCCCCCGACGCTCTTCTGGTTACTGGAAGATGGCACAAAAGGCCAGTTTCAACTTTACTCTCAGCACAGTCACAGCCCAACGTGGTAGAGAGATACGTTTTGAGAAACATAAAGCAGAGCATCTCTTTAAGAGAATTTAGGGGAAGAGATTCTATTTGGCTTCTCTGCTCAGGGAAGGACTAGGGAGAGCATCCAGCTCCGTGTGAGATGTGCTTCGGGAGTCGAATGCAGCTATCCAGAGAGCGTCAAGGGCAGGGAAGAACAGGTGGATCTTGGGGCAGCTTGTCATACTCAAAACAGGCTGAAGATCTGAATGACCTCTGTGTCATGATCAAGCAATAATCGACCCCAACGTACTTAGAACTTCCAACAATTTACCAAACACATGCAGTAGGCAGGGGCTGGAATCTGCCTCTGGGTTCTTCAATGGTCATAATCAAGGGGGAAATCTCTATCCTTATGTAAATGATAAATGAATTGTGTTTTATTTTAATGAAGACAAAGTTTTCTTTCATAACAAAATAACTACATATTTCAAAATAAACGCTGGCCATGGAGTTAAGTTGTTAATTATAGCACACTGAACTGTTTCTCGCATGTTATATAATAAGCCAGAAGAAGACTGCAAGGTTAGATGAAGAATTGACTTAGCTCATGATATCAATTGTTTGCTTTTTCAAAAAATGAACAATTTCCTTCTGTGTTAGTTAAGTATTTTCTGAGTTGTGCGTTTTAATTTTATATTCATTGATATGCTGAACTTCTTTTCACTAATCTGGCTGGCTTGCCATTCAAGGAAATTAAACAGTGTATGTTACGATTATTTCTGCATTATTTTCCAAGAGTTATGGAACTAGAGTCCCAATTCCATATCTTAACACAGAAGCAGGAAAATCAAGTTTTCTAAAGATCTGATACCATATTAAAGAAGTCTGTCTTGAAAAAGTAGTTTTCAAGGAAGAAGAAATTTATTTTAGTAAATTCTGTTTAAAGTACTGATATTCCTCCCACTATTTTTTTTTAGTGCTTTAGGAAAGAAGTAATTAATTATGCCCAAATTGCTGCTTTTGTTCTTCAAAAACAGTAAAATCTATTTTGTTTGTCATTTGGTTCATTTTTGTTTGTTTTATTCTGTTTCAAGGAAAGATTTAGTAGCAAGGCTTAGCATCCTTTGGACTGCTGGGAATTATAATGAACTTTTGACTGTCAATATAAATAGTATTTATTTTTATTTTATTTTGTTTTATTATAGCCAAATATATCATCTATTTCCACAAAGATAAACAATGACCTTGCATCAAGAAAAAGTGATGTGATCATGTAGGCTTTTTGTTTGCTTATTTGTTTGTTTTTGTACTGGGAATCAAACTTAGGACCCTGCACTTGCCAGGTAGGTGCAGTGTCACTGAGCTACATCCCTGGTCTTAATGTTCTCCTATTTTCTCACTTAACAAGTTGTTCAAATCATCTTATTGATTTATATATAAATAATATAGATTAATACATATATATTAATATCAACATGATGGAAATATGTAACCGTCCTCTCCAGTGTTCTATTTAATTATGTCTCATTCTAAAACTGTGACACTAAAATTATGAGTGACATACTGATCAAATATCTGAAGTAAGTGGCCTTCTGAAGGGATGCCATATAGTAGGAGTGGCATCATAATTACAATTTGCATTTAGGTTGTCTTAGTAGGAATACAATCTTCAGAATAAAAGGTAATAGTCTTGCTACTTTATGCAGTTGTCAAATAGCCATTGGAATAATACATTTAGCGATGGGGAAGTCTTTAAGGGGGTTGAGAAAAGTACATATTATGAATAGGATACATTTAAGTAAATTGTAAGGTGCATTCATTACGGAAATCTAGAACCCAGTAGCTTATTGACCCAAAACTATATAACTGTCTCAACACAATATCTTTTCACTCATTATCATAAGAATTCAAGTTGAGCCAAAATGGGAAGCACACTGAGCTACGCCTTTTTATATAAACAGACTCCACTTGACAGAAGCTTGAAGGTTCTCGATCTGTGAAGCCCACAGCCAGCTCAGCCATTGCCATTTCAGGGACCCAGCACAGGGAAAGCACAACACAGTCCGGGTGTCATCAGTAGAGAGAGATTCCTGATGTCATAGGAAGGTGAAGCATTGAGCCTTCTCAACTTTTCCATTAGGAAAAGGGACAGGGATGATGCAGGTGAACCTTATAACAAAGAAATAGGATGTTTCTGGACTGAAAGCAAAGATTATTTATAAAAAGAGCTAGATATAAAAGAGTACATTTGAATTCTAAAACTCCAAAATGTATTAATTTTGTTGTGAAATCAGATTATGTTTCTTTAAGGCAGCTGCTCTGGGCAACTTCATAATCTTTAAAATGAAACGCCAAGTGATTCTCTATATTGATTCTTATCTCAGCAGATAAATTCAACATACTTAATTTGAAGATTCGTATCATCAGTCAATGACATAGAATTCATTCACTTGTTAAGGCCAGAAACTGAAATAATTATTGTTTCCTCGCTTTTCATTAATAGATACTCTTATATCTCTCTTCCATACTCTCCGTGAGTTTCTCTCTTCCTTTTCTTCTTCCATTATTTATTCTTTCTGTTAAGAAACTAAATCCTGTAGCATGAAATGTCAAGCTGTAGTGCTCCTTTAAATATTGTAATATTATACAATACCTCAAACTTCAATGTTCTGAAGTACCTTTCTGTGCATTGATTTGATATTTCACCTTCCCCAAAGACAAATACACACAGTTATCCTCCTTCTGTGACTGCCATGTGAAATATATTAAAAAGGTATAAGTACTTCTACTTATCCCCTGCATAGATATTTCCTAAAACATTTATTGTCATACATAAAACATTTTAACCTCAAGTTAGTAGGATTTAATTGATTTTCATCAAAATCTTTAAAGAAATCTGTGGGCCACGTCTGTTGGTTCACACCTGGAATCTCAGCACATGGGAAGCCGAAGCAACAGGGTCACTAGGAGTTCGAGGCCAGCTTGGGCTACAGTGTTACTTACTTTTCTCTCATTGTTGAGCAGCTTACAGCTTGTGGAAGTTTTAGTCCCTAATCAGCTGTGTCCAAAAAAAGAGGGCAAAACAAAAACAAAACATGGCCTACACACGAGGCAGCCAAGGTAACAAGAGAATGTAGCAGCATCTTTTTACCCCTTTTATCTTACGCACACTACTGGGGTTAGGGTGGCGCCAAACTCATCATTCATGGCAGCTACTTAGTAACTGCACACCCTCGACCCCAAAATCACACATTGCAGATTCAACTACCTCAAAAGAAAGTTGTATCTCTTGTCTGCATGAAGCTTTGGGAGGACATCTAAACACAATCCGTAACATCCCTCCCTTTTCCCCTTGAAGACTCATGCATATGCCTTTACATAAAAGTTAGTCCATCTGTAAGAGTTGCCAAAGTCCTAGATATTTCAGCATTGCTGAAAAGTCCAACCCAACTCTTCTCTGAGATTTAAGGCAAGCTCTTAGCTGTGAGCCCCTGCAGAATTGAAAAGAAAGTTAAACACTTCCAACATTCAGTGGAACAAGATAGACATTTCCATTCCAAAAGTTACAAACAAGGGCATGCAAAAGAATGGGGCCAAATCAACTCTGAAATCCCAAATGCTAAATCCCACAGCTCCACTTCCAGCGTCCAAGACAATCCGTGGCAAATTATGAGCCTCTAATGGTTTGGATGGCTCTGCCCCTGTGGCATAAGAGTTGTATTTCTTATGGCTTCTCTCAGGAGCTGCGCTCTGCTAGCACTACACAGGTTTCCTGAGCTGATCCACACTCCTGTCTTCTCCAAACTTCTGCAGCCTCTGCAGCACCTTCAGCTGCATGCTCACAGCTTCACACACTGCCCTCTTCTGGGCACACTGCCCGGCCTTCAAGGCCTTCTTCCGAACCAGGGTGAAGGCTTTCTGACCAAACGATTCTTTTTTTTTTTAATTGAATTCTTTATTGGTACAATTTATATACATCTCAAAATCACGTATAACATTGGGGAATTTGTACCAGTATATGACACAAGTTAATTCTCATTTTTACCCATACCCCTACCCACCCACACCTCCCCACCCCCTTTGTACATACTCTTTTATTTTCTTTCTGCATCATATTTATTCCTTCCCCTCATTACATTCCCACACCAAATTTCCTATGGAAATTCTCCACTCTACAAAAGCTGTCCTACTTTCTAGAACTCATTTGCATCTACAGGTGTTCATGTCAAAGAGAAGATCCGGAATTTGCCTATCTGTGATCTATTGATTTCACTTATTAGTGTATCCTCCAGGTGTCTCCATTTGCACCTAAATGGATCGATCTTGTTATTCTTTATGGCAGAGTAATACTCCATTAAAAAACGCATCTTCTTTATCCACTCTCCAGTTGATGGGCATTTGGGTTGACCGTAAAATTCTTGTCTTCTGCATATTCATAAAACCAGCGCCATGTGGATGATGCCACGGTCTGCCACCAGGTGGAGCAGTAGCAGTCAGTCTTCCGTCATAGAGGTAGAAAATCAGAGCCTATTAACGAAATCCCAAAGAGCAACTCCACTAGGCCTCCACTGTTCTGGAATCTAATGTTCGGGGTTTTCTTCTCTAAGTAAAATTGTTCACCTTGATAGCTCCGAGACTGCAAATTTTCCCACACAGAACAATCTAAGACAGTCCGGCTCTATTTCTGTATCCAACATCTCTGAATCTATCCTAACGTTTTCCTTTCCCATAGGCCAGTTCCAAGGCTTTAGAGCCATGTGGCCAGGTAATATCACAGCGACCATCCCACTTATCTCTCTGGTACCAAATTTCTGTGTTACTCATTTTCCTTTCATTGCTGTGACAAAATTCCTGACACTCAAAGTTAAAAGGGAAGGTGTTTCTTTGGCTTGCCGTTCCTAGAAGCTTTGGCCCATAATCAGCTGGCTCCAAGGCTGGGATGCCAGACAAGCATCACAGAGAAGAAACATCATGGCGAACACAGGGTAGCAAAGGTAACGAGAGAGGGTTTAACAGCATCTCTCTGTCCCTTTTATCTTACACTACCGGGATTTGTGCATGCCAACCTGATAATTGACGTGCAGTGATTTAACAGACATATGCCCTTAAGCCTAGCACCACACATTCCAGATCCAACTATCTCAGAAAAAGAAAGTCCCACGTGATGAGGCTTTGGGAGGATATCTAAACACAAACCGTAGTAGGTACTTGTGAGTTCAAGGCCAGCCTCAACTACATAGTGCAAACCTGCCCCGAAACCAAAATACAGAAGTGCATGACAGATACTATGACTTAGAGAATTCTTGCATGAGAAAGAACAAAACTTCACTGACACAATAGAAGTTAGTGCTTAGAAGTCTTTTCTCTATTCAAGTGCTTTTTTTCTATTCTAACTGTAAAGGTCTTGAATAACATTATTTTTTATAATATTACATTGGACCAGTTCTTTACTAGAATTTGTAAATGAGTTTTCTCATTAGTGGTCAAGGAAGACAAATATCCCTGTGTAGATGATAAGGGGCTTGTTAATTATATAGATGGTGGCACATTAAATTTATTAATGGATAACACTGAGGTATTAAAATTTCTCAATAGTATTTAGAGCTAATACAAGGGAGCACAGATATAATAAATAATCAACAAACTAAAAATTATCATGTTAGGAAAAATTCTCCTTTGCACTGAGTATTTTATCAGATAAATGTGTGCTGAATATAGATAGAATTAAATGGCATCCTAGACTTATGTAATTGTTTTGCCTCATTTTTCCAGAAAGGGACTGAGTTGATTACCAATAAGTTGTGATATTTACAGTAATTTTTCTCTTGGAAAATCAGAAACTTTTGCTGAAGGTAAACTATAGGTTATTAGTGCATTTTCTATTATTAATGGGCTTAAGTGTTCTCGGTTCCCTGCCTCCCTGACATGCTGTCCTTCATTTACAAGAGAGACACAAATGACCCTTTATCAGTAGGATATTGTGACAATTAATGGCCCATAATAGAAGAATAACAGATTGGGGTTAGGGGTGCAATGTGTGAATAGAGAAAAGAGTTTCCCTGTTACAATATTGTGCCCCATGTGGAAATTAAATGTGCGACCTTGGCTTTATTGTCGCCCAGATCTAATTGAGTTAACTGTCTCTGTCACAGTGTCATTTAAATAACTCATACTTTTCTCATTATCACCCCGTGATATCTATTAAGGTCATAAATCTCTTTTACCCAAATAATACTGTTTCTAGGATAATATTCTTGATAATAATTTAAACATTTTCTCAAGTTGCATAAACTTATTGTTTCCCTATGACCATGCAAAGATATATTGAATTTTAATTAATAAATCTTAGTGTAAAAGTTATTTAAACAGCCATCTGCTTGTGCAAAGGGTGGTCACAATAAGCACTTCTGCAAGCTGGCTCCGAGAGGCAATGTGCTTTTGGTGTTGCTGTTGGGAAGCGAACAACAACAGAATCACAGCCCCGGCTTTAGGAAGTGGGCGCGTCCTCGTCTTCCTCCCTGAAGTCCAAGAGCCGCCGAGATGTGAGGTAAAGGAGTCGGCACTAGTCTTAATACATAGGGCTGGCCAGACCCACAGTGCGTTTCTTCCCTTACAGCCAGGCTGATTCACAATCTAGGAAACACAGAGAAAAAGACGCTCCATTCCCTCGCTCAGCTTTTCTTTAATTGGGGAAGCAGGAAAGAGTACACAGCTGTTTCTTTTTCTGAATTCTCCGCCAGAAAACCTGGAGAAGAGAGCGCCTCAAACGCCATACTCTCCTTGTCCTCACAGATGTGCCGAGCAGCTTAGCCGGGAGCCTGATCTGGTCGCCCAGCGCGTCGTGAGGCCAGTGTTAAAGGATCGTGCGGAGCAGAAGAGTCACCAGAGCTCACAGAAGTTAGCTGACTTTCTCTAAGTTGCAGGGCTATGAAAGAAATGCCACAATTCTGAATTCAGAGCTGACTCAAAAGTCTACATCCCTCATTCCTAAAATGAGCTACAAATCGTCTCATTGTACATGATAACTGTGCCAGAAGATAGAAAATAATTTCTTTCTTTTTGAATAATTTTATAAAATGTCCTTCTTTGGGGGGGGTGGTACTGGGGATCAAACTCAGGCCCATGGTGCTTTCTAGGTAGTTAAATCCTGGCCCCTTTAAAATTTCATGTTTCTTGAAATATGTTTTTTTCAAAATATGAATTAAGATGCTATTAAATTTTGTAAGTACATTTGCTTTTCACTTTCTCATGTGTAATAGCTCCACAGTCATGTTTAGGTGGCCTTTGTTAGAGAAAACAAGTTCTGTTTCTCTCCCTACTTTGTTTTGCTCCAAATATTTATTCTACATGTGTCATATAAATATCTGTCCATCTCTATCTATCTATCTATCTATCTAATCTATCATCTATCATCTGTCTACCTACTTATATGTCTATCTTCATTTATTTATTTATTCATTCATAGTTTGATTTTTGACCAATGCTCTGCATTGTGACATTACTAGTATCATTATTTTTGGTAATCAGAACAGGATAGAATGTGGTTAATAATGTCAGACTAAGGGATCTGTCTTTAGGTAATCTCACCATTATTTTTTAAATAAGATTGTGTATTTTATAAGTCTTATGTAATAACAAATCATCCGTTTTCTCACAGTAAACTCAAACATACTCCATCAGGCACCTTGCTTTTCCTTATCTGAAAATCATTCTCACTTTACAATTCCCTGTGCTCTCTTCTCTTACAGTTTCCTCTGTTTTAAAAACCTTTCTCTTTTTATGGATTCAGGAAAATCATTATTCTTTATTAAAGCTTCCAATATTAAACTATCCAGCAAGGATTTTATATTCTTTATTTCTTATTGTATCCCTTTCATCTGTAGCAGTTTTATTTAATATCATATTGAATTTCTCTACTTTCCTCTCCTTTTATGTTGTTTATTAAATGTAAGGACTTATATCTCAATTATTTCTGTGTCACACATTTACTCTAGAATTTTCAACAGATTCCAATTTGGTTATTTCTTAGTTATGCTATATTTAATAATATGTTAGTCCTTGAAATCATTAGTTTTGCAATTTTTAAAAGTGGAAAGTAGCCAAGATTGTTGGCTAATATGATCATTCTATGAAATCTTGAATCTAAGCTCACGCAGTAAGAATAATTGCTAACAATCATTTCTTTACTTGATTCTTCTTCACACTTACAAGTCCTTCCTTAAGTACTTACATAAAATACTGGGTTTGCCAAATTAGAAAGGTACAATTAACCTTCACGATGATCTTCTGTCTACAGACACTGTCATCCCACCATGTTTTCATAGGGAGTCAATCTAAACCAACCTTACAACACTTCCATGTTAAACATTGGCCTAGAAAAGAGTCAAGCTGGAGAATGAAGGAGACACCCACAAGAGAATTGCATGATGATGTTCATAACAATCTGAGCTCCTGACCACTGGTGAAAAGATAAACAAACGGTGGAAAGCAATGATTTAGAAGTGAAATGAGGTGTTGGCAGGACATATGGTAGAAGTCAAATGAAATAGCAAAGAACTGATGCGCGCTAAAATTTGGGTGAAGCTTGAAGACATTTTGCTAAGAGAAAAAAAGCCAGAAACAACTGAAAAGCACACTGCATTCAATTTATGCTAAATACCCAGAAAAGACAGATTGCTAGACACTTAATGGTGACAAGCTACTTAATACTGCAGGGATAAGAGAGGTGATCAAATGAAAATGGTCTCAAAAGGCTTTTTGGTGACAGAACAATGCTAAGAATAGAGTGCTCCGATTGTTGCTCTATTTTCTGAAATGACTAAAGGCACTTTAAGATTTGAGGAATTTCATTTTTCAAAAATATTTTTGGAGTGTCAGGCATGGTGGCTCACACCTGTCATCCCAGCACTCGGGAGGCAGAGACAGGAGGATTGCTGAGTTTGAGGCTTGCCTGGGCTACATAGTGAGCTGAGGGCCAGCCTGAACTTTAAAGCGAGACCCTGTCTCAAAAAAATATATATATATATATATTTGGTACTTGTATATACACATCATGATCACTCTCAACATCAAGATTTTGTACCAGTATATGACACGATTTAATTTTCATTTTTTTCATTCCCCTGCTCACCCAAAACACCCACTCCCTTAATACATAAGCTTTATTTTCCTTTTTTTATTACCATCACATTTTTTCTTTACCCTTCATTACTCATCCCTCCACCACATTTCCCTTTGAATATGTTCTATTTCACAATATCCATCATATTTTGTAGAACTCATTAACATCTTCAATTTCTAATAACAGAGAACAGATATGACAATTACAGATCTGTGATGTATTTGTTTCACTTATGAGTATGTCCTGAAGGTATGTCCATTTGAATATAAATGTTCTTTAAGGCAGTGTGATATTCCATTTCATTTTTAAAAATCTACATCTTCTTTATCGAGGCTCCAGTTGATGGGCATTTGGGTTGTTTCCAAGATTGGGCTATCACAAACTGAGCGGCTATGAACACGGGTGCACATATGTCACTATGATATGATTCTTTTAATTCTTTTGTGTATATTCCTAGCAGGGGAATAGCAG
Source organism: Thryonomys swinderianus (assembly GCA_004025085.1). Classification (NCBI taxonomy): domain Eukaryota; kingdom Metazoa; phylum Chordata; class Mammalia; order Rodentia; family Thryonomyidae; genus Thryonomys; species Thryonomys swinderianus. The sequence goes on along the minus strand of PVIC010007550.1, from coordinate 27,612 downwards.
CGTCAAAGGGGACCTCTTGTACTAGTTTCCTGAGGAATCTCCACAGTGACCTCCATAGAGGTTGTACCAGTCTACATTCCCACCAACAGTGGAGAAAAGTTCCTTTTTTTCTGCAGCCTTGCCAGATTTGTTGCTGCCTGATTTTGAAATAGCAGCCATTCTTTCTGGAGTGAGATAAAATTTTATCCCAGGTATGCAAGGGCGGTTTAACATACTTAAATCAATAAATGTAATACACTATATTAAGAGACTCAAGAACAAAAAACATATGGTTATCTCAGTAGATGCAGGGAAAGTATTTGACAAAATTTAACACACATTCATGATCAAAACCCTATGGAATTTCATCTAGCATATCTATAGACACACAGATACAAAATATACCTATAAAATCAATACCACCAAAAATTTTTCAGATCTGTTACTTATTTAAACAAAATTTTATCCCAAACAATATTTATAAATAAAGATGCTACACAAAAAGAGATGCAATTTAACTACCAAAATTCTACACAAAACTGGAAACAATGATATAGTTTTAAGTTATGGTTGCTCTCTAATTTTTTCCTCTATCATAACCTCACAATTTCTGTGTTGTGAGGAAACTTTCTGATTTAGTAAATAAATTTCACTATCTTTTCCACCAGAGCTAATTTATATTTGGTTCAATTTTCCCTTGTACTTAGCAAATCCTTCTTCTTTATCTGCACTGTTACAGTGTTCTGTTTTGAGTCCCTTAACTATAATATTTTCAACTTATAGAAAATGAAACATTGAGGAGCAGAAAGGTCTTTCTTAAAGTTGAGATTAAGGGGTCTAACAAGCAATGACATTTTTCCCTTTTCCTCAGTTCTTTATAATGTTTGGCCATTTGTTGTGCTTCTCTGTGGCTTGTAATCAGTCCTCTTACAAGCTTCCCATTTCTGACTCTGAGACTATCTCTGCATTACACTTTTCTTTTATTGTTTCTCTTATGAATATTCTCATCCATCTAGGGCATTTTATTCAAATGTAGCTGATCATCATGTCAGCCTTCCTTGTCATAATTGCATACTGACAAACTATGATAATTTAAAGGTGAAATCAGTTCAACATAGACATGACTAGGTGATGTATTGAACTGACTTGTAGGGCAACCTTGAAAATGATGATTTGCCTTAAGTCTCTTGTTTGTCAATACTGGTCCCCTGTTAATGATTCTCATATTTCATATGAATGCATTTCAGTCTAAGTAATCGATGATTAACAGTGAATTAAGCAAGGTCGTCTTGGAATAACATTGGTGTGATACCTTAGCAAATGTAGATAGATACATTGATTATCTCTGGAAACAGTGACTTTATAAAAGCAATTGAACAACTTATAAAATGAGAAGCTAGATCAAAATATGTATTATAGTTCGTTATTTATTAAAAATCTCAATGCAATCTGGTAGTTGAATTTACTTTAAATTTGGGTATTACATAGTGCTAATGTCTCCTTAAAGCCTACTTGTGGTAGTCTTAGTGAGAGAAAATTCCCTTTTAAAGAAGTTAATGCAAAGTGGATTCTCTTTCATTTTTGTCTGTACAACCACAAAGTGACACTGCAGTTACAAAGTCAAAGACAGTTTTCTGAGTTACAGAGCTTGGGCTGCCTGTTAGCATCTTTTAAAAAGTATACTATTCAACAAGTAGCAGGTAAGATTTTTTTTTTTGCTGGTCACTAAATATATTTCCATGTGTACACAGCTCTGTGTATGTATATGGTTTAATAATGTAATCTAAATAGCATATAATTTTATATATAAATATATCAAACAGCTTTACTATTGGTAGTAGCTATGGATGGGCACATTTGTAATCTCATGCAAATTAATTCATAAACCTTTATTCTATTTTCTTTATCATTAAAATTCATAATGTAATACATAGCAAATCACTGCTTAGTGTTTCTCTAGCAATACATGTAGTCTCACAGTTATTGAAGATTTCAAATCCTCTTGCCATAGACAAAGGGGCACACAGATGAAAGCATAGAATTTCTGTCTTTCATGAACTAAATCATCAAAATTTGTTTATACAAACTGCAGAGAAAGAAGTTGGAGGTATATCTTGTAAGAATAATGGATAATTGTTACAAATGACCATATCAAACCCTTCATCTGTGATAGGCACTAATAATCATTTTCTCAGACACTTTTCCTTTAAAGCAAGCACTTGTTCAAAAAATCCATGAAATTCATCAAGTATTCAAAATTCAATATTTCAAGGACAGTTGCATTAGACAATCAGCACTACTGGATAAAATGTGCACGTGTTAAGTCCTGCTATTGTTTCCACACGAGGTATTCTAGCCTTCAGTGGTACAGTATTTATCACACCCTAAAAGAAAGGGACTGACATTGAGAAATTAAGAATCCAATTTCCGGCTAATTATCCTCAAAGTAGAATGGGAAAAATGAGAAAGTTACAAGAATATGCATATTGATACGTTAAGCAGCTCACAAAACCAGGGAACAAAATGTAGGGAGAACTAAAAACTGGACATTATGATCAAGTATAGATCAATAATAAATAAGAAAACTTTGTCAGTGTCAAAAAAGAGTGAAAAACAGCAACATTGTTTCTGAAAAAAAGATACTTTTCCCAGAATTTTTCTTTATATTTTTTAGATAGGGTCTCACTTTGTAGTTCAGGCTGACCCTGAGCTTGCTATGTAGCCCAGGCAAGCCTGGAACTCAGCAATCCTGCCTCTGCCTCCTGAGTGCTGGGATGACAGGCATGAGCCACCACGCCCGGTATTGTTGTGAGTGGTTAGCTGGGGATCCAACCAGGGACCTTGAGCTAGCTAGGCCAGCGCTGGAACCACTGGGCTAAATCTCCAGCCCTCCCACAATATTTTTGAAAGTCTGCAACTTGTTTATCATGTTGTTTTTATAAAAGTTGTAATCAGTCTTGCTTACTATTAAAAGAACCTTTTATAGGAAGGTTAAGAAATTTATCTTAAAGTACTATATTTATAGCTGCAGAAATACAAAGAAAAAGGGCAGCTTTCTGACATTTTCAAAGGCCCGTGAATTTCATGACTTGGAACACGCAGTGCATCTCTGCAGAAAACCTCAGCTGTTAACAGTTGCATTATGTTGTTCATCACCGGTCTCCGCCCCTTGTCTCTCGTTCGTGATTTGAAATTTCAAAGCTTTAATAAAAAGTCTTACCTACAAGAGGATAAAATTCATTGCTCAAATATCTACAAATGGCAAATCTGTCATGTGCCACATAAATGTCCTTGCATTTTCTGAGTGGCCCAGAAGCGTATCCTCTCACGGAAGACCATCTCTCCTCTCAGGTGTACCTGTTACCAGAGGGAGGAGGCTCTTCGCTTGGCTTTGGCCTCAGCAGGGTAAAATGTTTCATTGTGACAATCCTCACTCTGCCCTTCAGAGAAACATCTGCACGACTAGCTATTGAGACCTAGTAGAAAAATTCACTACCTTTTTACGCACTCTCTGCTACAGGTTTAAAACTATTTCCTGCTTGTTTATGTGATCTATGCTTTTTTAGAATCAAAGTATAAACATCTAGAGTCCTTACAATTACATTTCCAACTTCTCATTGACTTTTTACTGTTGTGTAAGCCTAGTTATTTGTTTCCTCGTAACTCCTTGATCTGTGAAGCTCACACGATAAACATGACTCATCTTCATTCATCTTGGTGTTGTAAAGAATTGCTAAGCTATAAAACATGTCTTAAATGTAAAGTGATGGATGCATTTTAAAATAAAAATACTTTTGTAATACAATGTATACAATTTGTATTTTACAGAAATGTTTACTCATAAATTTTAAGGGAAATAAAATACGTGCAATGGAAAAATAAATATCATCACCAAAGAAATAGTTAAAAGCTTCCAGTTACTTTCCATTTTTCTCTATTTACCTGCAGACCAAATGCAGCAGTCCGTACTTTCAGGCCCTAATTTTCATAACATTGGCACGTAAATGAAAAGAGTTAGAGCTCATATCTTGTGTGTATTTAACAAGCTCTAATAGAATTGTTTGCAAAATTTTATTGAAATCCTGCTTTCATTTATCTTTGTTAGCACAAGCCTTGGAAATCAGCGGTATGGAATTCTTGTATAATTTAACTCTGAGAGAATTAACTGTGCAGGTGTTCAGAGAATAGCACATTTTTCTAAGCAAATAAAATCTTTTGGACAAAAATGTATTATTTTTATCAGCATATGAAAGAACATTCAATTGTTTTGATTCACTTATAAGAGAATAAAAATACAATGAAAAGAAGACGACAAATCAAGAAACAAATGCAATTAGTTGGGAGTAAGCTCATGAAGTTGAAATAGTAAACAAGCTAAAATTGCTTAAAGCACACTGAAGAGTTTAGACTGAGAATGTTGTCTGTTCAAGGTGCTATATTGAACAAGGTCATAGGTAGGCACACTTACACTGTATTTCGAAGGTCTTCACTTCTCAGCAGCCCCCTCGGTGCAACACACTACAGCAAATCTTTGATAGATACGATCACACTTTAGAGGAGAGGTAAAATAGGAATTACAACCCTTATAAAAATTGCAAGTATGGCTCTTGCCTCCTCACTTTTTAAGCTGTACCTCACATTAACTCTCCTAGACAAATGAGTTTCAAGGGTCTTTTGAAAGGTCTGTATGGGAAGAAATTAAGTTCTTTCCATTTTAATGCCCTGTAGTCCTGATGGAAGTTCTTTCTCTGAACCAACTTAAATGCCTTTATACAACATTTCAAGCTCACTTATTCTTCTTCTGCCCTCTGTGGCATTAGAGCACCGATCAGCACCTTCTATGTAATAATCCTTCATGTAATTGAAAACCAACTTGTTTCCCCAGCCTATTTTCCAACTTAAATAATATTAGTTCCCTTAACCTTTCCTCTGAGATTCTATTTTCCAAGCTATTAATCATGTTTATTGCTTGTCCTTAAACCTTCTTCAAGTTTTCCAAGGTCTTTTTAACTTCATGTGTCCAGGTTTATAACAGTCTTGTGATTATGCTAGAATTACTTCTTTCATTGTATGGATTGTTCTCTTTATGTGTCCAGGGAGTTCAAATTGTCAATTTGACTTTCAAATGTAACTCTTAGATTATTGAAGCCATTATCATTGTCTTAGTCCTACTAAATGTACCTTCTCCCAGAAAGTGATCCAATAGTTTACATTTAAGCACAGTAACTCTATATTTAATTCTGAACATTTTTACTTGGAAAAAATACTTTTAGTTTTGTATTTTTTGTATATAATTGGATCATCATGAACACATCATTTAATGAAGTATTTGAAAGTGTTTATTTTTATCAAAGTATAAATTATTTAAGACTTTAAAGTACATATACAATTTTGCAATGAAAGAGTGTGTGATGTCAAATAATGCTAGATAGTAGCGTCTCTTTATCAGGAGAGTTTTTGTTTCATACACCATTCAGCTTTATGTGACATTCATTTTTATATGAATGAAAATTCAAAATATGGACCTGTATTCTTTATGTCTTTATAATCATGAAAGCATATTTCTTTTTCCCTCCATAAGACATAGTTCCTAAATATTTCTCATATCCTAGCTCCCTGATTTCCATCTTCATAATTTCATCTTTCCAATTTTTCTAAAAAATGTTACAAATATAATTTTTTCTTTTCACTTCCATATGATTTCCTTTATTCAATCACACAGATTTTCTTTTACTGCTTCACTTTCAGTTTTCAATCACTTTCATATGCTATAATAAAATGCATATGCATTAAGCCAATATATGGAATGCAATTTTTCACCAATGTAGTTTTAAATTGACTAATTGACCCACACATTCTTTGCATACACATCTACACAATGGAATTTTTAAAAACTGTAATACATTGCTCAAGTTTTGTGTAATTAATCTTTAATTTAAAAACAATTTACTGGGGGAAAATAAAGTTAGTAGCTTTTAAATATTTAGAAATACTAACACAATGATGTATTGTACATTGTTTCTTATTGACAAAACTCTGAGCTCCAGATCCCATATTTTAGTTAACATCCCATTCTATTTTCCTGAAGAAAAAACAGATTAATCAAATACTAGTTCTATTGTACATTCCTTACATTCACAGAATTACTCATAACAATGAAAAACTTTTAGAATTTATATAAACCAAAGATTACTGAATCTCTTTCCAGTTATGCTGAATATTGTAATCTTTATTTTGACCTCCAGTTACAAATTAATTCTACCTTCCTGTGCCTGTTGTTTAGAGCATTTTCTTTTGTTTATTTCAAGAAATCTGAAAAGAATACAAGCTTTAAAACTTAAATGTAAACTGATGAAATCACATGGTAGGCACCACAGTTCATGTGTTCACTTAATCTTCCCAATAATTGCTGATATTCATTAAACAATTGAGCATAATATTTAAATAAATTATTTTAGAGTATGTGTACAACACACATGCTTAGTTACTATTATCATCATTTCTGTGTTAATGAGATATATGGTTCCATTTCTCGTGTATGCTGTTTTGTATGTTTTAATAGTATGCATATGCATCAAACCATTACATATAAAACAGATTTTCACACACACACACACACACACACACTTTTTTTTTTTTTATTGAGACAGGGTCTTGCGTTGTAGTTCATGCTGACCCTGAGCGCACTATGTAGTCCAGGCAAGCCTGGAACTCAGCAATCCTCCTGCTTCTGCCTCCCAAGTGCTGGGATGACAGGCGTGAGAAACCACGCCCTGAACTGTGGTATGTGGTGTTGATGGCTGTGGGTGTGAGTCATCACGCCCAACATTGTATGTGGTTACCGGGGATCAAACTCAGGACCTTGCGCTTGCGAGGCAGGCACCATAACCACTGAGCTAAATGTCCAGCTCCCCAAAACACAATGTTTTAAGTGCTCTCGCAATAATATTGCATTAGAAAGTTTTTATTTCAATTTTAGATTATATTGATTAACTGATACATTCTATTACTGGAATGTGTGTGATTTTTCAAAATATTCTAAAATCTGGACCTTTTAAAATACAAGCTCATGGTACAGTGTGTATAATGCCATTTACCAGAGATTTAAAAAAAATCCTTTTAGACTGATTATATTTCATAAGCCTTTTTATAGTTCAGCCTTGAGAATATTCTTATATTCTAATTCTCTAATGAGGCATCATGATTTGAAATGACCAACATTTCAGCTCATTTCTTTCCATCGCAGCCCCAGTTTAAGCAGAGAACAAACTGGTCCTCTGCAGCAGCGTGCAGGTTCCCACCCGGAAGGCCGAAGGCACGGGAAGCGTGGCTTAGGGAAAGTGCATGACCTTTGGTTCAGTCTTGTAATTCAGTCTTAACGCAGAGCCGGCTCCGGGGTCAGAAGTGCACCGTCTCCCGAGAAGGCAGCGAACCGAGGCGAAGTAAAGACTGGGCAGCAGCCGGATGTCAGACGCGCCCAGAGCCAGCCTCGCGCGTCCTGGGCAGCTGGGCAGGTGCTGGGGATCTGAGGTCGGGCGAAGGGCCCCCACTCCGTTACGGTCATCCTGGCACCTAGACCCATGTTCCTGCCATGCCGGTCCTGATTCCCTCTTTGTTTTCTCCAGTTTTTCAGCAGGATTTTAAAAGTTTTATTTCACCCCCAACAGCTTAACAACACCTTTCTCTCCAGGCCAGACAAAGAAATAATATGCGGACCATGGTATTTCATTTTCAGTATACTTTTGAAAGATAGCCATAATTTAAATATCCTGCCAGTGGTTCTTTTATTAACAAAGCGATCTCGGCCGTAACTGAAAACTTTAGTCTGTTTTGCAATAAAAGGGATGTATTATCTATTTCCTTAAACTCTAAGTCAAGAAAATTGATGGAGTGCCTACGATGTATAAGACATTTCTATAATAACTCTTTAAAATAGTCTTTCTGTCTTTAAGAAGGTTAAAACATTTGGGGAAGCAGGCTATAAACTATAAAATAACACTAGCAATAGATGGTGGCAATTGACCAGAGCCAAATTAATGGGATAGACATCAAGTGCTATAGGATTTTCAAGGTGAGAGGAAATATATTGAAAAATCAAATAAATGAAGACCGTGCATGTGGTAAGATGTAAACATAATTCATATTTAGATACAATCAAAAGACAAATAAATGTAGTATAGAATTACCTGGTGCTCTAGTTTATGTGCTGCAGATAGAGAGTGTGTGAGAACAGTAGGGTGCTGTGGGGTGACCGTCAAAAAGGTGTGGGGACAGGGAAAATGACGATGGTAAGTATGATGGCCTAAGAATTGTTAAAATGTGCTCTCTTTCTGCAAAATAACATCTAGTTTATTCCTAAGGAAAATACCATGTTCAGGTAGGACGATTTCTAAAGGTCACATAGAAGGAAACTGGTGCTGAGGGCATTTAACTCATGGTGCGTTTGTCCTTAGTGAGAAAGTCAGATCTGGGATCCAGACGGCGCTGACATTCAAACCTTTGTGTTTGCCGCGGCTTCCCTGGCTTCCCCGAGAGGAGCACGGTAAACACGGGGACGGGAAGTTGGTCAGGACACAAGCAAACTCTAGTGTGGTGTCCACGCGCAAACTCACGTGCACACAATACAGATATAGATGTATGCATGTATGCATGCGTGCGTGTGTGTGTGCGTGCCTGCATGTGTGTTTGTGTGTGTGTGTGTGTGTGTGATACTTAAAGCAGGACAGGGGCCATAAAAAGTCATTTTACACAACTTAACCGCCTGGGTCGCTAACCTCAGCTGTCTCCTTAGCCTGTTCAGGGTAGCATCTTTATGTCGGTCTTCTTCAACCATGTGAGGCCGGTTCCTGTTTTCATACCTGGCAGGCTCTTCCGCTAGATATAGCTAGACATGTTTCTATAGCCTCTCCCTCTACCTCTCTTTCTCCCTCTCTCCCACAACTAATTCACATGGCATTTTTCTTTTTACCATCCCTTGACAATCCCATTAAATTGTAACCACCTACTTCCCTAGACGCTCCTGGGATGTTTTAGGTTATTCTGTTTATTTTTTTCTTCCATAGCACTTTTAATTATTTAAGTATATTACTTACTTGTGTGGATTGGGCATGGTCTCTCTTAAACTCCTTCCTGAGTGCGAAGAATCTTTTGTTTTTCTGTTACTGATTTATAAATCCCAAAAGAGAAAAAATTGGGGGTATAATAGTTTCTTGATAGATGAATCAAGATGAATGGATTATTGGATGAATGATTATACTACTAGATACCATAGTCTAAATAGCAAATTGTCATTCTAAAATATAAGACATATATAATAGATCTTAAAATATATAATAGATCTTATATATTTTATATCTTATAAAATACATATCTTATACCGTATAAAATATATAATAGATCTTAAAGTCATTTTAACAATCTCACCATCAGTGACAGTCATTAATATTAATTACAATTTTTATATATAGAGATGATTTTATCACCAAAAACTGTTGATTCCAGTCATTTTCAAACGCATTAGACACCAAACACCCGCTGGTCATTAAGATTATTTCGGAGATTCTCTCATTTGGAAGAAGTGTTTATTAATGTGAATCTTGGCTCTTCAGTAGGCACGACGGCATTTTGAACAGTTTAAATTTCATTTTATAACACTTATAAATCTTTAAATGTAGAATACAGCTAGAAATATGATGATCAGGAAGTTTTCTCTTTCTTTGAAGAATGAGATAATAGGGATAAAATCAATCCACTGGTTTATAAACCTAAATGTGAATTTGGAAGTACAAGCTCTCATTTAAATGATGTGCAAAAGATGAACGAGGAAAAGATGCCTGCCACTAAACACTCGACCCAGCTCAGTAAGACAAGAAAAAGGGGGCCCTACTTTTGTTTCCGTGGTAACATGCATTTACTTTAACCCTGATAACCCTGATCAGAATGCATTACTGATACATCTCTTCGCTCTGTATGTTATTTCTCCCTAAACCATTCTCCAGACGGAGACGATGGATATATCTTAAAACCAAAGCTTACCCTGTGCCCTAACCAACTACAAACATGTGCAAATTAGATACAATTTAAACTAAACTTCCAAATTCAATAGTATTGAAATGAAAGGATTGTAACTTTGGAGGGAAAAGCTCAACTGTTACACACTTTGCTACTCGGATTAAAAACAGGTGCTTCTCTAGACTGAATTAAAGTCGAGTGTTTTAGATCGTGTGATCAAGTCCGACCTCTCTGATCAGGTGAGATTCTAGTGGAAAACACGAGGAGGAGGAGAATCACAGGAAACGGGAGGTCCCCTGAGCCTGTAGAGCTTCATGAGACACCTGAGCCAGGAGACAGTGCAGTCCACCAAACACAACTGGAGCTCAGGGAACAACGGAGACAGCGGTGCCCGCTGGGGTTGATCACAGAAAGGTGCGTGAGGCTGGCAGTCAGTAAGCTCTGGTGAGGAGCCACACTGCCCTCTCTGCAGCGGAAGCCCTGGTGTGCTGCCAGTCACAAGTATGAGATGGTAAAACACAGCGCAGCGGAATTGCAGTGGAACCGCTCGATCAGGACAGACGGATGGACCCGGGAGCTTAGACCGTAGAGTGTGTGGCTTGAATGAGCCACCGGGGTGTTCGAGCCGAGATTTTGAACCTAATAGTCAAAATTGCACGAACTAGCGTATTATCTAATTCTTGGTACCTAAGTCTAAATATAATTACTTGAGAATGGTATACTCTGTTCTCATGCTTTGTATCTTCACATGAAAAGAAAATATGATGCTAATAATTGTGTTCAAAAAGAAATTTTGGCAGGCTCTAAACTCTGTGTTTTAGAAAATTAAATATCAGTTTTCTTTAAATGGCTTTCCTGTATGTGAGCTAAGTAATTTATCTTCGAACCACTTTTTATATGACTACATCTTTTAATCATTAGTTTTGAAATATTTTCTAATTTCCTCTGGGAAAAAAGATTTAGATTAAAACATCATTCACGTGCACTCTTTTCCCAACAGGTACCAGTAATTGTCAAATTTGACCTGTCAGTTCAAGGTTTTTGCTGCTGATGAGATGGTGAGGTCTGGAAATAAGTTATATTCTTTTCCTGGGAGGTGACATTTTTTCCTGGGAGGTGACATTTTAGACCTCCTTTTCTCATTTCCTTGAACTTCAAAACTTTAGAAGGATCATTGTTTTCCTGAAGTTTCACTTAGGATGGCACAAAAGCACTTTCTTATATTTCAATTTGAACTGCACTAAGCAATGACAACTTTCTATTTTATTGTATCTTGTTTTATTTATTTCATTCTTATTCCATGGTACTGGGGATTGAAACAAGGACCTTTGTACAGAGCTATTTCCCCAGTTCTGTGTTGTTGGTGGTGGTGGTGGCTTACTAGTATTTTTTTTTTTAAGAGTAGGAAGTTTATTGAGAAAGAAAATTTCTGCCTAACAGAGATAGAAGGGAGACCTCCCAAATTATCTGAACCCGTGGCCCCTTCCTAGTATTTTTTTTTAAATTTTGATACAGGGTGTAACTAAATCATTAAATTGACCAAATTGGGTTTGAACTTGTAATCTTTCTGCTTCAGCCTCTCAGAGTGCTGGGATTATAAACGTATGCTATTGTCCAGATGGCACCTTTGTAAATAAAATATTCCAGTGATTTCCAAGTATTCTGGACATTTTTTTCATGTTCAGAAAGCACTTCCAGTTATATTGTATTTTAAATGCAAAGTTAGAGGCAAATAGAAAAACTAAATATCTTACATATCTAAACATAGAGATTATAGATTTGTAAAATAGGAAATATTTAAAGGGAATGTACTAGGAGAGAGTAATAAGGGCAAAGAATAAATCTAATTTGAAAAGAAAAAGAAAGAACATGTATATAGGGGGTAGGGGTTTGTGAGATGGGTAGGGATATGGGTAAAAATGAGAATTAACTCGTGTCATATTCTGGTACAAAGTCCCCAATGTTAAGTGTGATTGTGAGCTGTATATAAAATGTACCAATAAAGAATTCAATTAAAAAATATTTCTCATTCAGAGTTCAGCTCAGTAATAGATTTATCCAACATGCATCAGTATTTAAGTTCAATCTTTAGAACTTCAAAAACAAACAAACACAAATAAGAATTCTCAAATTACTCTAAGAACTATTTGAAAGAGGTGAAAGACAATTTGTAAAATGGTAAAATGAAAAATGTATACATGATGTACGAAGGTAGAAAGTAGAAGTCATTCGGTACATATTCCTGTCTAAATGATATTTTAGGGAATTTAATTATATTTCTTGAGTTCTTATTAATATATAGGTATTTTGTTTATGTTATAAAATTCAAAAATCGTACTTAGAATTATCACAAGATTGACGGTGAGACGATAATTTTGGGCACATTTTCTTGTTTTCTAAAACCATAAACTCCTGAAAAGCCATGCAATAAGCCAGTCACTCTCTAAACCCTAAATCTAACTCATAAAAATGAGAAAATTGCTCAAAATGGAATAAACTAAACTGGTGGGTTCTAATTCCTTTCTCACTATGTTTCCATGGAAATCAGTGGCTCTGTGTATTCAAATATTTAAAAATAAACCAAAACCAGTGATCTGATGCTTAAAGCATTTACTGAATGTCAATTATATGCTAATTACAGTAAAATGTACTTTTTCTTTTGTTGTAGCATGCTAAGAATAAATTCTTGTTGACTAATAGCTAGACTTGTTAGGTAGGAGAGCACAAATCTTTTCATGAAACGTTCATTAGACTCTGAAAGTTAAATTCACTTGGTCATATCTTATTAACAAATGAAAAACTTCCTTTTTATAATGTCCATTTCTACTTACAAAGAAACTTTCACGGTATGATTTCCTTCATATATTTTGCATGAAAATCTGTGGAGCTAGAAGACTGTTAATAGATTAGTGTTTATTCGAGCCTTGTGTGCATATAAAAACTAAAGATGGAGTGTGGAAGAGCCACATTAAAATTGCTTGTCTTGATGGAAATGTGAATATTGACTGCGTCAAAGTCAACTGCTTTACAGTTTCTCACAAAATATTTGACAGAAACGTCTATATTTGCAGCCTCATTTGTACTGGGAGAGATTTTTTCCTGCTAAACTTTAATTTATTTACTAAATTGTATCAATTAGGATTCTATTGAGCTGCAAGGGAGAATAATCTAAACTAACTACAGTTGAAATAAAATAGAGAAGTCTTGTTCTTCAGTGAGAGGCCAAAAGGAAGTAGGCCAGGGTGTCCGCAGTTCTATGGATGTCAGGAAATCTGGCTCCTCTTATCTCTGTTCTGCTGTGTATGGGCTTTAATATCGAAGTTGATTTGATGACCCAGCATGGTACTGGTCCGATGTCACAAATAATGTTTCATAAGCAAAAAGCTTTGCTCTTATGTTTGCTTCCAAATGGCCAGAATATAGCCAGCTCTCCATATGTAGGTACAAATGACCGGGGGAAATATAATTTGGGGCTACATGGAATGCATTTTTTCAAACATATAGGACTATATTTCTAAAAGAACAACTGGTATTGGGGAACAAATATCAGGCAGGAAACATTGTTAAGAACTAGTTTAATTGGACAGAATATTCTTTCTCTCCCTAAGATACTTGTCACAGCAAAACAAATCTGTAATTGAACTTACCGTTTCTCCCCATGGGTCTACCTATTCTCTCTAAAACAGGTGTGTAACCAGGGAAATGTAACGTGTATTTAATATACCTTTACCTACAGACTTGTGATAGCTTCCACCAAATCCAAAATAAATCTATTCTTTACTATGGCACTTAAACTCCTAATGCTGGGTCTCCCTATTTCTCTCACTCTCCTCTGAATCTCCTCTTCTTTTCTTTTCTGTTTTAAAGTTCTTTACTTCATATTTTTTTTTTTGAGACAGGGTCTCACTTTTTAGTTCAGGATGGCCCTGAGCTCACTATGTACCCCACACAAGCCTGGAACTCAGCAATTCTCCTGCCTCTGCCTCCCGAGTGCTGGGCTTACAGGTGTAGACCACCACGCCCAGCATTGTGGTGTGTGGGACTGATTTTTGGTGCACATGAGTCACCACACCTGGTATCCTTCGTATGGTTACTGGGGATTGGACCAGCGACCTTGTGCTTGCCAGACAGGCACCGGATCCACTGAGCTAAATCTTCAGTCCAAATTCTTTACTTCTTGACATTTCCTAAATAAATCAAAGGTGCCTTCTAATTGCGCCATTATTCATGTTTTAAAAAACACCTCTCTTGATCACCCAGTGGCTCTTGATAATTTATCTCTCTTCAAGTTTATAAACAGATCATCTTCTGAAGCATAAAATGTTATCTCCTCACAGAGTATAAGGTTTACAAGTTCTTTGTTTCACATACCATTTAGAATCAGAGTTAAAACAATAGCTAGTGTATAGTACTCAACAACTACTTCCTGAAATTTTTAAGAAATGGTTTTATTAACTTTTAAACATCTCATTATTTTATTTTCTTAGGTTTATTTGAGCTACCAAGTGTACCTTTCTCCTTGTGTTTTTTTTTTGTTGTTTGTTTGCTTTTTGTTTTTGTTTTTGTTTTTTGAGACAGGGTCTCACTCTGTAGTTCAGGCTGGCTCTGAGCTCACTATGTAGCCCAGGCAAGCCTCAAACTCAGCAATCCTCCTGTCTCTGCCTCCCAAGTGCTGGCATTACAAGCATGAGCCACCACGCTTGGCTCTCCTTGTTTTTCAAGAGTGTAGCCACAGGCTTTCATATTTAAAGGATTATTTATATTCTTTTATTTTAACATTAAAATCAGGGCTATACTATGTGATTGGATTAGCAAAATGTGTTCTGTTCAATCAGCTTTGAAATTAGTCTCTAATGTTGATACCTATTATTTTAGTATTTAATTTTCCATATTTAATTAGCTCATAATTTTATCATCATCACTGAATTCCAATATCCTCTTCATACATATGAAATACTAACATATATGCAAAATTATACAAATCTGAAGCGTTTCACCTGTTAAATTTTTCTATTCTTTGAGGTGCATGTATATATGTTTGTGTGCTCATATGTGTATGTAGAACCGCCACAAATATGCAAGTAGAAAATATCACTAACCTTCTAAATGTTCCATTGAAAATCCCATGGGTTAAACATTGTTTAAAAAACTGTTACTGCAGTTCAGTTTAACCTGTTCTCACAGTTCATAGATATAGCATTTTTACTATGATCTGTCCCTGGCTTTTTTTGCCTTGTGGAAGACTCCTGTAGGCTATCATTACACTAGTACATATTTCTTTCAGCTTCATTGGTAGATATTATGTTAAAAATAGTTCACAATTTAACCCATTCTATTGATGGATGTCTATGTTGTTTCATTTTGGGGTTGCTATTGACATAGCTGTAAAACAGTCTTTTGCACATCTTTAGAAAGACTCACATACTCTCTTCCATCTATTGCATATCCAGAATTGCAGCGTCACTGGGGACATACACTTATTTTATCAGACATTGTCAAGAAATATTTGTAGAGTAATCGTTGCAATTTTATATCACTCATCACAGTGGGTGAGACACTGTTCTTCTGCATCCTTGTCAACACCTCCTCTTTTTAATCCTTTTTGAATGTGGGTAGTTTCGGTTGGGATATACAGTGATGGCGATCCTATCACACACATCTTTTAAGACAAAAGATGTTAATGTAGAGTTGTTTTTTTCTCAAGTAGAAACTCAGTGTTCAGGTCTCATTGCAGTCCTGGAACTTCACGATATGTGAATTTGGGTTGAGGTTTGGCACTGGATCTGTAAATGATTCAGCAGCCACTGGTCATTAGGGTTCTTGCATTTTCCTGATACAAAATGATGTTGCCAAGTTTACAAATGTTTATTTGCAAAGGAAAGTTTTTAAAACACACGTGGTCCTACAGTATTTTTACTGTGTCTAATAGATTTTGGTATTGAAGTGTTTTTTCCTCACTGCTTCCCACACTTTTGACGATGTCTTACTGTATTCTTTGGTCTAAAAGTATTCTAGATATTTGCATAGTTGAGCATTTTGAGTCAGTGCTAAATATTTACTTTTATTTATATTGAAAATTGTATTTGTTTATAATGAGTTAACCATAAAATGTATAACATTTAATATGATGCGATTCTGATATTGTCAAGGACATGATTTTTGTGTGTTTTATCATTTAAGAAAAATATTTCTCTATTTGAGGTATGTAGAGTTTTGCCACCCAGAATTGTTTAATTATTGCAATATATTTCTTTAATAGTTTTATTCCTATTTTTAAAATATATATGTACTATAACATTACCTTATACTTTTATTATTGTTTCTTCCACATTTATACTTGTCTTTATTATCGTCAGCTTTCTTATTATAGCATCAGAATTAATAATGAATGTTTCTCAGCAAATTTGCCTCTCACCACTGGATATTTTTCTAACTTCTGATTCATTTTGCTTACGTTTAAGCACCTTTCATTTAATATTGTTGTTATCTTGATATATTTTGACTTGCTTTACCCAGGGACTCCCTCCATATTTTATTCCATTTACTTTTATTTTGCTTTAACTGTGTTCTTTACAATCATCATATTGAAAGCTTTCACATTTTTGCTAATGTATTAGTTGTAGGTGATTATCTGATTTATTTTACTTGCTCTCTTTTCTATATGCTAATTTTGTCAAATTCTTTTTTCTTTGTCTGCAATTTGTTAGAATGAGGTAACTGACATGTTTTCCTCTTTCACTTGTTAGTACCAACTCCAATTTTCTATTTCTTTAAGTAATGAGTATCCTTTTAAATATTCCTCAAATGAAATCTGAATACTATTTATATTTTAAAAGGTAAGCATTTCATCATCAAGATGCATTTTTCCTACAACACAAATTTTTCATTTATATCCTCACTCAAAACCAGGATTATTTTAGTTTCCTTACATATATTTTTCATCCTTTCCCATAATACATTTACAACTCATTTACTGAGTTTGCTATGCTTAAATCTTCACTCACTTTTTTCTATCCTGATAATAATACCCTCATAACTGTTCTGATTCAAAACCTTTCCTTAATAATGTTATCTCTTCATTGAGAGACCATCTTTATCCGTGAAATAGCGATTAATGTTACCTTTTCACCAACACTTCTCCGCTATTTCCTTTCCCTTATTAATGTCTCTCAATTTCTTCAATATTCGGGGTGAACTTCCTTCAAGTACTGTTTCCCAGTTTCTAAATAGCCTCACAAATCCACCCCCCCACACACACTTTCTGTCTCATGATACATATGGTGCAAATGGAATGAAGTACTTTTTCCTTTCTTTTTTTTCTGAAGACATTAACATTTTTATTTGGCACCTTCCCTTTTGCCATTAAGAAAGGCATTGCTAGATTTTTGTTGTTGTGTGGCATTTTGAATTTCAGATCTTCCCTAAATATCAATGCAGTCATAATCATCCATTTTGTTAAAGGCAAACGAAAGCTAGACCTCCGTGTTTCTATGGATTGAGGCACCAGTCACCTTCTAATACATGGAGACATAGTCTCTAGTGTCAGTGGGTCACATTAGCCCCATTGTGCAGGTAACAAAAGCCCTCTGTTCAGCATTCTCCTGACTGAGCTCTCTGGACTGAAGTGTTTATATATTTCACTGCTAAGCTCTTCCTGACATCTACTGTTCCCAGCTCTGCCATTGTTCTCTATCCATTTATTTACCCAAGAATATGGAGAGGAAGCCCTCTAAAAAATTATAGGAATATGACCACCTCAATATACTTTCGTATTCTAAAACAGTTTGTTACGTAGTCAAATAGGTCGTGGTTGGAATTAAAGTTAAGGAACAGATACCTACGTTATACCCCAGAATCCTCTAGTTTGAAAGACATTATTGTTAAGAGCAAGATGTTTGGAGAAAAAAGCCATGGCTATTCCCTCATCATACATACTTGTAAATAAAACAGTAAATTATAGGAGTGTTTATATCAAGAATATTTAGTTTCAAATGATTGAATCAATATATGTAATATATATGGAAATGATTACTTCCACAAAAAAAATCCTTCCTTTACATAATGGAAAAGATTAAATTTCAATTCAAAGTTAAGATTAGAAAAGCAAAAATAGATTTAATTGTTAAACACTGAGTGAATACACTGATGTTATTATAAATCACAATGACTTTTACAAGTGAACTTTTGAGCAAAGAAAGGTTAACCTAATTATTCTGCTCTGGCAAGTTTATTTATTTATTTAGTTTTAGGTCTGAAAAATAAAAGAGCTTGCTAAGAAACTTAATTAAGAAAGAAAACCATGGACTTCACGGAGAGATTGTACATCAGAGTAGATGAAGACATATTTTTAAAATCTGACCTAATAAATAAGAAAGATAAAGATCCTTATAAGTATCACACCATCACTGGAGCTAAATTTTTTTTGCTATGAAATTGAGTCTCATGAGATTATCTATATTTAAATACTCCTATTTGAAAGTGGCAACATTGTATGGACGAACTTGATACACACTCTGTTAGAGAAAATTTCATGCAAAACCCTACAGCTGGTTCATAGGTGATGGAAGAAACATAAAACTGGTAGAAAGAACTGTGGTGGGAAGTTCATAAAGGTTAATAAGGTTTTTTTTTTATTTTTGAGGTGGAATTGAACTCAGCACTTCACTCATACAACTGTTCTACTGAGCTACTCTGCAGCCCTGCTTCCGCTTTTTCAAAGCAAATCTATCCTGTTGCAATTTCTTGATTTAATGAATGAGGAAGTTGGCTAGATTCCTTATTCAGAATAATTTTTCAAACAATGTATTTTCATAATTTGTAGTATTTTGAGAATTCATTTCTTATGTAGTATTCATAAAATAGAAATATATTTTTTCTCAGCTATATGAAATATTTTTTCTTTTTCTCATTAAAGTCTAATTCTACAGCCAACTTGACTTCCTGTAGAATTCCTCACTTAACTCATGCAGGTCAGTACATTTGTTAGCTATTTCTTACTATGCTCTTTTGTTTGTTTCTTACATATATAATAATTTTAGCAAATGTACCAAGTACTTTTTAAAAAATCTTTATTGCTATATTGTATATACACATCATATCATGATCACACTCAATATTGGGAATTTTTTCCAGTATATGACACAAATTAATTCTCATTTTTTCCCATTACCATACCTTCCCCACAACTCCCACCCCCTAAATATATAAACTTTGTTTCCTTTTTCTTATTACCATCACATTTTTCTTTCCCCTCATTACTCACCCCTCCACCACATTTCCCTTTGAATATTTTCTATTTCACAATAACCATCATATATTCAAGAACTCATTGACATCTTCAGGTTCACATACCAGAGAATAGATACAATATTTATGCATCTTTGACCTATTTATTTCACTTATGAGTATATCCTGAAAGTATGTCCATTAGAGTATAAATGACTCAAACTAATCATTTTTTAAGACAGAGTAACATTCCACTTACAGAAAAAAAAACACATCTGCCTACACTAGGAAAATAAAGCAAGCTCAAATAAATGACTTAATGCTGAACCTCAATTTACTAGAAAAGAGGAATAAGACAAAGCCAAAGTTCATACTAGGAAGGAAATTAAAAGGATCAGAACAGAAATTAATGCAATGGATACCAAGAGAATGATCCAAAAAATCAATGAATGTAAGACTTGGTTCTTCAAAAGGACAAACAAAATTGACAGACCCTTAGCCAACCTTGTCAAACAAAAGAAGAAAAGGCTCAAATACATGATTAGGGATGAAAAGGGGGAAATTACAAAGTATTTTTATGTCAAGAAAGTTTGTCTTTAACAGTATTTTTCTGAGCTAGCATTTTTCTCTTTTAAAAACACTAATTACTTTTACACTGCTTCTTAGCTTTTCTCTCTATTCCAATAACCAGCTTCTCACTAAATCTTTTTAACTCCAGTATAAACTTACTTAATTTTTCCTCAAGATTTACCATTTATTACCTCAAAGAGTACGTTCACTGCATAAAATGCGCTCTAGTGTAGGTACTATTCTAATAGACAATTGATATTATTGAAATAATAATGTGCACATGTATATAATTTCCAAAGTCTGAAGAGAAACATAGGATCTTGAAGTGCGTGTAAGAAAAATCTGAAATTTTCCAGCCAAAATATTAAGAAAATTAGCAGACATTTATTCAGTTTGGTGAAAAATGTCAAAGAGGATTTCACAAAGGAGGAAGCTGAGTGAAAGGCTCTGATACTGGAAGGACCATTTTGCAGTAGAAAACTCTTCCATGTCAAAGCAGCTGGAGTACAGGTTAGGTTTGAAGCCACAAGACAGAAGCTGGAAGATATAGTGCTGTGCAGTCTATTATAACTATCAAAATTTATATTTAAAGAGAAAAAGTTTATCCTGTTTTCTAAAATAAACCTTTATTCAAGGGTCTCTAACTTTTACACAGTGTGTTCACTTAATTTTATTAGTCTCCACATAGTTTCTCTCTGGTCATCTTTGATGTAAGATTATTCTCTGCAGCCAGGCTCACCTTGTAATCTGAGTACTCGGGAGGCAGAGGCAGGTGGATTTCGAAGTTCCAGGCTTACCTGTGCTACATAATGAACTCAGGGCCATCCTGAACTACAAAGTGAGACCCAGTCTCTCTCTCTCTCTCTCTCTCTCTCTCTCTCTCTCTCTCTCTCTATATATATATATATATATATATATATATATATATATATATATATATATATATTTTGTGCAGGTTGATAGATGCTAGCTATCAGCTACCTTCATGAGAGAGCCTTCATGCCAGCCACAAATGGACAGTTTCTCACAGCTCAGAGTAACTATACCCTCCATTCACTCTTCCCATTTTCATGGAAGCAATAAAACACTGCCTTGTTTTTCCTCTCAAGGAGTATATTTAATGATTTTAGAGGTTCTGGCATAAAATTTTTAATTACAAATGGAGTTATTTGAAATTGTGTTTAGTATTTTATAGTTACAAGTTTTATAGAAATCTAAAATACTTCCCAAAAGTCTTATGTGTTTAAAGGTAGGAGTTTTGGAAGCTGATTGGTTTGGGGACTCTGCTATGCTCATCAGTGAATTTATCCATTGATAAATGGACTCATATTTGTAATTGTTCCCAAGCTGGCCTCAAATTTGGAATTACCCTCCCTCTGCTTTCCACATTCTCGCAAAAATGAGTCCTCATGCCTGGCCCTGCTGGGACACTTCTGCCTAGAATCCAGCTGACTGTGGGTGA
This sequence comes from Thryonomys swinderianus, assembly GCA_004025085.1. Lineage (NCBI taxonomy): Eukaryota > Metazoa > Chordata > Mammalia > Rodentia > Thryonomyidae > Thryonomys > Thryonomys swinderianus. The sequence goes on along the minus strand of PVIC010007550.1, from coordinate 6,365 downwards.
AATCTTCCAAAACCAACCAAATCCTTGTTCCTTTACATGGCAAACACAGCATCAAGTATTTTGTCACAGAGATGAAAAATATAATACTGTACTGGAAAGAGAAGTGAATGACAAACAATCACAGTGTGGCACGATCTCAAGCAAACATCCTCTGTATTGGTCAGTTCTATGTTGTTATAGTATCTGTTCTCAAGCAAAATACAATACTGTTGAGATTTTCCCCTTCCTGTGACACAAGGCGAAAACTAAAATCTTTTTCAAAGATTGAATCATTACAAACATTTGCTTCAAACCTTTTCTTTTTTCATAGACTGTTGTAATTTTATTCCTTTTGCTCAGTCTATTTTGGTTTCTAGTTATAAAGTTACCTGTAAGTATTTTCTTTGTTACCTTCTAGCTTATTCTAGCAAGGCTAATTTCTCCCTCACTTGTATTAAATTTTTTTTCAAAGAAAGAAACGAACCAACAAATGGAACACCAGACATCCTTTTCAGGCTATTTTCCCTTCAAAATTCAAAGCTTTTGCAATTCAAAATTTATCCATGTTTTTAATGAAAGTACTACTTCTGTACTTGTACTTGTGGTTATGTTAAACCCTTAGACTGTGAAGTCCCTTATTCTTTTATAAAGGAAAAATCCTACTCATTCATTAATGTTAAAATAAAATACTATTTTATTTAGGAACTCAGGCTTGATTTCCCCATGCAGATCTTAAAATTTGTCTTTTTTTAATAGGAATCGACTTAAATTTTTCATAGAACACTAACAACTACTTTAATGCTTGTTTCATACTGGCATATACTATGATATCTTTAAAATTTAGAGGACAAGTGGGAGATCATTTCTTTGAGGGCAGAGACTATGTCCTATATATGCCATTGTTTTTATAAACCAAAAAATGATGCATACTGTGTTTTCACTGGCTTAGTCATTGGCTAAATAATGATCCTTTCAGTAGACATCAAATAAATGACTATAGCTAATGTTCCTCTCCTAATAAGGAAGAGGACCAGAAAATTAATTTCACATCTGCTTACTAGAAATTATATCACAGTCTATAAAATAAATATTAAATTAAATATTAAAAATAAATATTGTTAGTAGAGTTGGGTTTGGTGGCTCAAGCCTGTAATCCCAACACTTGGGAAGCAGAGGCAGGAGGATTGCTGAGTTCGAGGCTTGCCTGGGCTACATAGTGAGCCCAGGACCAACCTGAACTACAAAACAAGACCCTGTCTCAAAAAAAAATAATAAAATATATTATAAATATATATTATATTATTATATGTTATATTATATGTTTTATTTTATATAAATATATAATATATAATTAATAGAGCTTTTCTAAATAAATGCTAAATAAAACACATTAAGTAGATTGAAAATAGTTTTTCTTATTCAATGTACTGCTGGTGCTCTATAATCTGAAGTTTTATTTAGGAGGCCTTACTTTTTGAAGTCACTTCTAAAAAGTCACAGTGGACAATTGAAATGAAGTTAACAGCATCACTTGTGTATAATAGAACCTTCCGATTTCATGCAAGAAGCATTACAGTAACACAAAGGAAATGTCCTAAAGAAACAATTTGAGGTATGAGTAAGGATTCACATTCAAGACTATCCTAGAAATGTCCCCTTACAATGATAAAAACAGAAAATAATGAGCCAAATATCCTCTGCTGTGTCTCTGATTTGTTCTCCATCATTCTGCTTGTACTTCAGGTACTGAATTTATAGGGAATATAACTCTACGTGTGAATGATCTCATCTCCCTTATCAAAAAAGACATAGACTGGCAGATTGGATAAAATAAAAAAATGCAACAATACACCACCTAGAGGAGACTCAATGTTTCAAACAGAAAACACAGATACTGAAAATGACAACAGGGCAAACAATACACCATTCAACTGAAGTCCCTCAAAAGCAGAAGTAGCCATCTTGTTTTCATTGTTTCTCTGTAATGGAGCCTTTCTTAAACTATTACTGTTCTTACTCTTTCCTTCCTGTGGATATCCTGAACAATTCACAGTAAGAAACTTTTGAGAGTCGTGTCTCCACTTGCTATGTTCCATTCCCTCCTGACACTCTGGCCATGAAGACCTAGCAAATCGATTCTCTAGCACACTGGCTTGGCTTTGCCAGATTTGAAAAAAGCTCCTCCCTTGACCTGTACTGAGAAGTAGAATTGGGTGAAATTAATCTTTTCAGTTTACTAAAATATGTAGGTTTCTTTTTATTGTAGAATAGGCAGCACTCAATAGAAAAAAAAATTTCTAAGAAAGAAACATTGATTGTCCAGCAATATCCTATTACTAAAAAAAAAAATATCATGGCCTTTAGAAAGTTTATATTCTACTAAGTGAAGGTGATAACTTTAAACATAAGTGAAATAATATTAGTATTTAAAAATATTATGATAGAAATGATTTAGGGTAACTCTAGCATTGTAGGTTAGAATTTGTACGAATTCTTGGGCTAACATGGAATTTCAGAAACTGAGTTGCTTATGGCAGCAGAAAATGATTCTCACAGAATCCTGAAAGGTAGAATTCCAAATGTAAGACTTCAGCAGAATAATTTTCCTTCTGAAACAAAATAGAGAGAATCTATTCTTTTTCTCCCTGGTTTTTTGCACTGCTTCCAGTGTTCCGATGCATCAGGCTTAACCCTATTTCCATTGCTGCAAGTAATTCATCCTCTCCGTGCACGTGTGCTTCTTATAACAACCCCAGCCATAGCAAAGAGTCCACATTACTGTAGTGTGGCCTCGTTGAACCAGATATGTACAAAATGACTATATCCACATTGTTTTATTTTGAAGTACAGAAGTTAGTGTTTTAAATATCTTTTAAAAGGGACCAGTACAACACATAATGGCTTAACATATTGTCCTCCAAAACTCATGTATTAACACATTCAGGCATTAACTATTGAGCTCAAGTAAGTATCATAACTTAAAGTGTTCTAAATTTCTTTATCTAAATCTTATACATGAATTAAGGTTTAAACCAGAAGTATGGTTCATTTCAGGGAAAAGTTTTGCTCCATCTCTGTACTCCTAAAAACAGAAAACAAGTGATTTGATTTCAAAGTATAGTACCAGGATAAGCACAGACTAGATAATCTTACTTTGTGATGGAGAAATCTGAAGGCAAATGGTTCCCTGAGTCCCAGGCATGCTCTTAACCAACAGAACATGTGTTATTGTTTCAAGGTCTAGAAATAATCCTCTTTCTGCATTCTTTGTCCTGGGGACCTACTGGAGCAATGGATTTGGCTCTTGCCCCACAAGGTAACATCTGTTCATTGTCCCCAAAGAGGTTGAGATTCAAACCCCAGAACTGTGAATCCCTGGCTCTGTCTTTGAAACCTTAATTTCATTTGTTTTATCTGTCTCATTGATGTCTTTTCCATTGATGTTTGACAGTGTTGCTACTGCTTTGAACTTGTAGTAACTTTGTAAGTTTTCCACTCATTAAACAGATTTCTAACCCAAGAGGTTCAATGTGAATTTCCCTGGGTAACTTCAACTTTATTCCTGGATTCTGCTAAAATCCATACAATACACATGTAGCCTCTTCAGCCAAAGGATGACCAGCCACAACCTCAGCCATTTATTAGAGTGTGCTGCACAGAGTGAAACCTTCAAAAAACCCTGAGGGCTGGTTCATTTTGGTTTAGAGCTACATGGTTCAATTGCTCCGTTTCTATCATTATAACCAACCAAGAGAAAGCAGGCATCACTTTTCAAATTACACTTAAAACAGTCCCAGTTAATATGCAAATGCATCACTTACAAGTACAGATACTCTTCGACTTTAAATGGGGTTCACAAAGGCATCTGCCCCTAACTGTCAGTGTCTCTCTGACTTCTTCACATAAAGACATCAGTCACCAGGCTTATTAGGTCAAGAGTGTACTGTACTTCAAGATGACCACATTATAACCTTATTAATATGACATTCTTAATACCTTTTAAAAAAATAAATCCCCATTCTGACACACTGGTATAGACATTTCAATATAGCCTTTTGGAAGATACAATACAATCCATAGCAGGTTTTAATATAGAGTGTTAATGTATCATTAAATGTAGCAATTCTATAATTGCTAGTAGTATCCAAATAAAACATATAATATTTTTGAAATATAGTTATAAGTAGCTTTTAGTTATTCAACATTTTATCACTCAGTATTTACAACCTATAGCTATTCTTTCTGCTATTTTTAAATCTGTATTTTGGTTGTTTACAACCACAATGTTAAACATAAACTTTCAGATATGGAATGTGGCCTAAAAATTGTTATCATTATTAAACACTTTTCACAAATTGAAAACAATGTAGATAATTCAGTTTGCCTTGAGAACACTTTTGCCTTGACTTCTTTGAAGTTAACATACTCAGGATTCATAGGCTTAAATATTAAGCTATGAAATAGAAATGTTCATTGTGATATTCATCACTGGGCAATTTACATTTTATTTTGTCATTTTTGTTTAATTGCAAGGAAACATCTTTCCAATATAAATGTGTTAATACATTTGTAATAATTAATAAGTTCATTTTATTTAATGCTATGTCCCAAGTAATAAAAGCCTATTTAAGTAATTTCTTAATGTATTATAAAATAGCAGATAGAGATGATTAAAAATTTAATTCTAAAATACTATAGAATAAATTATGAAGTTAACTTTTAAAATTAATTACATATTATAATGAAATTTGTTTAATATATCCTTGCTTGCTTTTTATCATTACACTTCATTTATTATAGCAGATTTAAAATTATAAAATTATTGACCATAAAGGAGAGTATTCCTTAATGCTCACTTTCTTTCACAATTTTTCTGATATTAGCGCCCTGCATTTGTTAAAAATGGGGGCCAAGTGCTGAGCGTGGTGGCTCACACCTGTAATCCCAGCACTCGGGAGACAGAGGCATGAGGACTGCTGAGTTCAAGGCTTACCTGGGCTACACAGTGAGCTCAGGGCCAGCCTGAACTACAAAGCAAGACCCTGTCTCAAAAAAAAAAATGGGGGCCAATATTGAAATATTTATTGAGTAAAACTTGTGGTTCACATTAGGCTTCACTATTTCTATTGATCTATCACTTTTTGCATCCATGATACCCCTTTTTCACCCTCATATAATCATCCACAATAGATTTTTATGTTATAAAATTACCTAAACTTTGTCTGTTCACCACCCTCACACTCAATAACACTCCAATTAGTAGCCTCCATAGGTTTTTCTTTTGAAGAAGGTCTAATGGTTAAAATAGTACAAATATATGATAGCCTTCCTTGTCTCCTGTGATCAGTCTTGGCTTGAAATATATTTTATCTGAAATATTTTATCAACTGCTATTGCTACTTTTTTTTCTGGGGTTCTGTTTCCCAAAGTATTACTTTGTATCCTTTGGCTTTCAGTCTATGAATTTCTTTTTGTGTTAAATATATGCAGCAAATTATTGGATCTTGTTTCTTGATTGATTCTGCCAGTCTTTCTTTTGATTGATGCATTTAGACTATTTACATTGATGGTTATAATTGATACATACTGGCTTCTCCTTGCCATGTTGTTTTATTGTTGTTGCTTCTCTGCCTTTCTCCCCTGTTTAATTGCTTGATTTTCTTCATGGCTTCTTTCCACTGGTGTTCTTGAAATTGTGGTCTTCATTGTCTAAAAGCTGGTTTGGTAATCATGAATTTCTTGTTATTCTTTGTCATAGATGTATCTTTTCTCCATTTTAGCAAAGTAAATGAATCACAGTTGAAGGTTGTTTTCATTCAAGACATAAAGTACTTCACTCCAAGCTCTCCATGCCTTAAAAGTTTGACTTGAGAAGTCTGTTGTGATTCTAAAGTTGTGGGCTGTCCTTTATAGGTGATTTTTTTTTCTTTAATATCATTTAGTATTGTGTTCTAGTGATGAATTTCTGGAATCTTGATTGTTATATGCCTTGATGTAGCTGTTTTGTTATAGCTAATTAGAGTTCTATGTGTTTCAATCATTTTGTATCTCATATTAATTCTCTATGTTTGGGAAGTTTTCTGACATGACTCTGTGAACAGGTATTTTTATGATGTTTGTGTTGTTTCCTGCTTTTTCTTTGATAGTATTGACTCCAATCAATCCTATATTGTTCTTCACATCATCTTGCAGTTTTCAGATTGGTTTTTTTTCATGATCCTTTTTTTTTTTTTTTTTTTTTTTTTTTTTTTTTTTTTTTTTTTTTTTTTTTTTTTTTTTTTTTTTTTTTTTTTTTTTTTTTTTTTTTTTTTTTTTTTTTTTTTTTTTTTTTTTTTTTTTTTTTTTTTTTTTTTTTTTTTTTTTTTTTTTTTTTTTTTTTTTTTTTT
>PVIC010007549.1:18645-50666 GCA_004025085.1 Thryonomys swinderianus | reverse complement strand
TTTTTTTTTTTTTTTTTTTTCTTGTTTTTTTTTTTTTTTTTTTTTTTTTTTTTTTTTTGCTTTTTGGAGACAGGGTCTCGCCTTGTAGTTCAGGCGGACCCTGAGCTCACTATGGTGCCCAGGCAAGCCGCCGCGAACTCAGCAATCCTCCTGTCCCTGCCTCCCGAGTGCTGGGATTACAGGCATGAGCCACCACGTCTGGCATTATGGTATGTGGTGTTGATTGTTGGTGGGTGTGTCTCCACGCCCAGCATTATATGTGGTTACCGGGGATCAAACTCAGGTCCTTGCGCTCGTGAGGCAGGCGCCGGAACCACTGAGCCAACCCTCCGGCCCCAATTGTTCTATTTTTGAAACCTCTGGTAGTGTGCATTTTTATTGTATTTTGCTAGTGAAACATCTTTGGCCTTGTAGACTTCAAACTTTCACATCTCTCAGCCTTTAAAAAATGTAATTCTTTTTTCTCCCTTCTCTCAGGTTGTTATGCTGTATGTGTTGAAAAATATTAGGAAACAGTAATATTTGAGCCTTTGGTCTGAGGTACTCAGCTGAGATATGTCTTTCCTCTTGGATTTGCAATCCAACCTTAACTTTTTTTTTTTAATTTTAATTTTAATTTAATTTTATTTTTTTGAGACAGGGTCTCGCTTTGTAGTTCAGGCTGGCACTGAGCTCACTATGTAGCCCAGGCAAGCCTCGAACTCAGCAATCCTCCTGCTTCTGCCTCCCGAGTGATGGGATTACAGGTGTGAGCCATCATCCCTGGCACTGTGGTATGCAGTATTGATTGTTAATCCAACCTTAATTTTGTAATTTAAAAACAAACAAGTAACCAGGTATGGTACTACATGTTGTAATCCCAGGTACTCAAGAGGCTGAGGGAGGAGGCTGACTTAGACCTTCCCTAACAATGAAAAATATAAAAGGGTTTGGAGTATAATTGTATGGAGAATACCCTAGGATTTGATCCCTAGTACCATAAAAATAAATAAGTAAATAAAGAAGCTTGCAAGGAACTGGAATGTAAGTAAAAACAAAATCTGTCCCTTTGGTCATTATTGGGAGGCTCAAAATAGACCAGAGGTGTGTGCCCTTATCCAACTTTCCAATTTTTTCTCCCTTCTCCTGTTAGCCTCTTGCCTGCCAGATGGGACTGCCTTGGAGCCTGAGTACTACTTCTCCACTATCAGCTCCAGCTTCTCTGTGTCTCCTCTGTTCAATGGCATCACCTATAAGGAGTTTAATATTCCACTAGAAATGCTTCGGGAACTATTAAACTTGGTAAGTGGAACACTGATGGATAAACAGACTTTTGGAATGTCAGTCAGTGGAACTATCATTGGTGGAAACCTGTGTTTTTTAAGAGGAAAAAGTTAGAGTACAGCTTATTTCTCATTTGAAGCGCTTGAGACCTATTGGATTTTGTGGGGGAGGAGGGATTTTGGAATTTTTACATGCACATAATGAGATGTCTTAAGGATAGGATCCAAGTCTAAACATTAGATTCATTTGTGTTTCATATATACCTTATACACATAGTCTGAAGGTAATTTTATGCAACAAATTGAGGTCTTGCTCTGTTGTCCAGCTGGCCTTAAACTTCTGAGTGCAAGTAATCCTCCTGTCTTAGCCTTTGGAATAAGTGCTTCCTATTCACTTATAGTCAACTATGTTGCTATGGGGGCTTAGAACCATGTCTAGAGCCAGCTGCCCTCATTCTAACTTAGAAAAATCTAAACAGCTGTCTTATTTTTAAAGGACAGTCAAGTTTTTTATTTTTCTTTTATTCTCTTCTTGTTTTATTTTCTACCCCAATATTTCCTGTTTTCATGTAAAAGACAAGTATAGAACTTGACTCTCCTCTTTTAGAGAAAAAAAGAACAAAAAGGACTATAGGTGTGTGCCACCAGGTCTGGCTACTACAGTAATTTTAATAGTTTTATGTGACCCATTACATTGTCAGATGTAGAATTTTCTACTTGGGTGGCAACATGTTAGAACTAAAAAAAAATTTATGCTTTGGAGCCTTGTGGAGTTTCCTAAATAGAGATGTTTAAGTTGTACCGGTATTTCTAAATATAATTTATTTACTTATAATTTAAAAATTTTTATTAGTATATACCAAGCACAGCTTAGGGATCTTGAATTTGTAAAGAAGGAAGAAGAATTAATATTCATAAAGTGTTTGTGCAGTACCTTCTCATTTAATTCCTACAGCAAGCACATTGGGGAGGCACCCATAATCCCCATTTAAAAATAAATAGCTGAGTATGGTGCTGTATACTTGTAATATCTGCACTTTGGGAGGCTGAGGCAGCATGATTACAAGTTTAAGCCCAGCGCACAGGCAACTTATAGTGACATAGTGAGATCAGTCTCCAACAACATAAAATAAATGGTGGGGGAGGGACGCACGCACGTGCCTGCACACACACACACACACACACAGAGGAGAGAGAGAGAGACAGAGACAGAGACAGAAAGAGAGACAAAATGAGGAGGAAATTGTCAAAATCATCAGGAATATGCAGAGTAGGGCCAGAGATTTAGCTCAGTAGTTCCAGTGCCTGGCTAGCAGACACAAGGTCCCTGTTTCAATCCTTGATAACCACATACAGCAATGTCAGGCGTGGTGACTCAACGCCCACTGGCAATCAGTACCATATACCACAGTGCTCGACATGGTGGCTCATGCCTGTCATCCCAGCATTTGGGAGGCAGAGGCAGGAGGGTTGCTGAGTTTGAGGTTTGCCTGGGCTACATAGTGAGCTCAGGGCCAGCCTGAACTACAAAGTCAGACCCTGTCTCAAAGAAAAAAAAAAAGAATATGCAGAGCAAGAACAGATAGTGTCTGGCTCAGTCCAACGATTCTGATTTCAGTAAGTCCAGTGCTTTTCCATCACATTTGACTCTTTCTCAGGGATTGCTCTATTTGGTTTATTATAATGCCAAAGTTTTGCCTGTTTTGGGACCTTTGGATGACTTTTGAGGTGACATCAGAGAAAGCATTGGCACTGTGTTTCTAAAGTTGTGAAATGGTCAGATCTGTGGTCAGATCCAAGCCTTTGAAATTGTTATGATAAAGCCAGGTGGTTCCAGGTAGGCTTACTGGTGAGTGACAATATCATATAGACAGATTCTAATGATTGGATTTTTTGTCTTGGAAATGAGAAGGAAAAACAACACTGAAATATGGAACATGTGCTGAAGAGATCAGCCATTCTTCTGCTTTGTGGAGATGAATAGAAATCATTCAGAGAATGGCTTTCTAAGGCTGAAGATGTGAGAAGACATTAAAATCTAGGAGATAAGGTGGGGGTGTAGCTAAATGATAGAATGCCTCCTAGCACTTGAAGGCCCTAATATCACAAAACAAAACAAAAAACCAGTAAAGATAGTTGATGAGGATAGAGCCATAATTGTCAGATAGCCTAAGGATGTTCTGAAGTTGCTATCAAGAAGGAAGACTTTCTCTAATCTGCTTATCAGTGTTGATGTTCCTGACAGATTGATCGTTCCAACTGGATCTTCCTAGTACCATGTCAGAATTTCTGATTGAAGACTGATGTTTCAGATTCTTTGTTGGAGAAATTAATTTTTTTCTAAGATACTTTAACTTACTAAGTTTAGATTTTTCTTGGAGACAATTTTTATTTTTTCTGGTGTGTTATCTTTATCTATACCTATTGTCTCAGTGATTTGGAAGTTCAGGGCCAGTCTAGGCTAGACCTATTAGAGCCTGCATCCTCAAAAGAAAAAAATGTAAAGTAGGTACATAAGTTTTAGGCCTGAGGATTTGCCTCAGTGGTTAAAGCCCTTGCTTAGTATATCCAGGTCCATAGGTTTGATTCCCCAGCACCCCCACCCCCAAATTGCAGTATGTATTCCAGTTGAGTACCAAAGTAGCAGCTTTGGAGGAGTTGGTATATGGAGCCCTGAAGAGGAGGGAGGAATTGTTTTTAGATTAGTACCTAAAAACTGGTTTTGAAGGTATCCTGGGAGTTGGGGTGGAGGGTAGCTGAGAGTTGTACATGTTAACTTCAAGTAGGTAAAATGTCAGTAATACTTTTAATACTTCTACGTCCTGGAGATGGAATCTAATGTCAAGAAATTTAAAGGCATTAGGTTTTTTTGTTTGTTTGTTTTTTAATGTCATTTCTATCTAGGGTAAAAATGTGGTATCAGAAGTTAGGGAATTTTATGCATTTAATGAACTTTAAGGTTATGCCTATTGTTGGCCTACTATTTCTGCAGCTCAAACCCCCCCCCTTTTTTTTTTTGTGAGACGGGGTCTCGCTTTGTAGTTCAGGCTGGCTTTGAGCTCACTATGTAGCCCAGGCAAGCCACCGCGAACTCAGCAATCCTCCTGTCTCTGCCTCCCGAGTGCTGGGATTACGCACGGCACTGTGGTATGTGGTGTTGATTGCTGGTGGGCGTGAGTCACCATGCCCAGCATTCTATGTGGTTTCCGGGATTGAACTCAGGACCTTGCGCCTGTGAGGCAGGTGCCAGAACCACTGAGCTAAATCTCGGCCCACCCCTCCCCCTTTTAAATGCTGAAGATTTAACCCAGAGCCTTGGCTTGCTAAGCACATACCACTGAGCTATACCTGTGGCTATATTTGTAGTGCTGTTATGGTTTTTAAAATTTTTATTTAGTTTTTAATTGATTTTGGGGGGTACATTTTATATATTATACATTATGATGCACTATTGTGGTTTTATCTGTCAAAATTATTTGTCCTTTGATGGAAAGAGCTAGAGCTCTTGTCTCTCACATTGTGTCACTTGCTTCATGAGGCTCTGTTTCCCTGACAGGTGAAGAAAATCGTTGAAGAGCCTGTTCTCAAATCCTTGGATGCTGTTATAGCTGGTGTGTTGGAGGTATGTCCTTTCTGGGAACATCACTACTAAATCAGCCTGATCTAAACATCTGCAGCGAGAAAGTGGAAAAGTTCATGTAGGGGATGTAGTTACAAGGGTTTAGTACTGAGTTTTCAGCTTAGCTTAATCACAGTCCTGTGGAGAGATAATATACCTGCCATTAGAGCCCCTGCATAGTGCCTGGGTCTTTTAAATACCTCTCAGTACTTCTGATCAGTTGTCCGTGTCTCCTTTCCAGAACTGGAAGGTAGAGAGGTTCATGGGGCTTAACTAACATGCTCATGTCACAGACTGTGGGATCTGGGAGTCTAATCAGGTCTTTCTGACCTTTATTTTGTCTTCTTTGCTCCTTTGGTGCTTCTAAAATTGCTTCTTTAGACTAACAGTGGTACCTTCTAGGCACATACAAGCCCTAAATTTTAAGTGGAATTGATGTATATGTAGGGAACTTCTGTCTTTAACATATTTGGAACCCAGGTTCACAGTTTTATATACTTGTGAATCATTATATATGTGTGCTGTGGGATCCTACAATCTTAGGGGACATTTGAGTCAGATCTCTTTTTTTTTTTTTTTTTTTTTTTTTTTTTTTTTTTTTTTTTTTTTTTTTTTTTTTTTTTTTGCTTTTTGGAGACAGGGTCTCGCTTTGTAGTTCAGGCTGGCCCTGAGCTCACTATGGTGCCCAGGCAAGCCGCTGTGAACTCAGCAATCCTCCTGTCTCTGCCTCCCGAGTGCTGGGATTACAGGCGTGAGCCACCACGTCCAGCATTATATGTGGTAACCAGGGATCGAACTCAGGTCCTTACGCTTGCAAGGCAGGCGCCGGAACCACTGAGCTAACCCTCCAGCCCAAGTCAGATCTCTTTTGAGTGTGAAGATCCAGAGAGGTTGTTGTTTTCCAGGTTGATTACTGCCATGGGTGTGTGCTGGAAACAAATTCTTCGTTTAAACCTAATGTGGGTATTCTGTCCTTATTCTGAAATGCATAGTGCTTGATACCATTGGGGCTCAGATGTAAAGCAGGGACAAATCCTAGAGACCTTGGCACACTATAGACCAATGATGACAAACTTTTAGGCCTTCAGTGGTACAAACAGCCCACTGTGACACATATGCCATAGGTTTGCCACCATTGCTATAGACTGTTTCACCTCCTGCTGTGCATCTGCTGTCAGGAAGCTGTGGGCATATGTCAGTGTATGTACTGGGTGCAGTTTGCTCTGGATTGTTCTTCCCTGAGGAACATAGTTAATGTGGATGTGAGACTCCAAATCTCTCAGGCTTTGCACTTGTATTATTTTAGTTTGCAGAGCCAGATCTCTGAGATTCTTTCTTCCTTTCCAGTCTCCACTTTCATCTTTGCTGTGCAGGCTGTATATGAGGTGATGTTCATGAAGACGTTATTTGGCTGTCATAGCTTTTGTCTTGATAGCCCAGACTATTTTCTCCAGGGTGTTCTTTTGTCTTGCTTTTTTCTCTTTGATTCAGCTCAAGTTCACTTGCAAAGATAGTTTCTCTCTCACTGTTCACTTCTATTTTTTCAAGTAAACTCTGCCACTTCTTTACAAAAAAGACATTATTTGTAGAACCTTTTGATAACACTTAATGAGAGCTATTATTATTAGTGCTTCCCAGAAAGCTGATGTAACTCACACCCTCCACATAATTCTCTTGTTCGTCACATGACCCCTAGATTCACCATCCACCACCTTCACCCAGCATAGTTCTTCCTGCCCATCAGCCTCTTTAAACTGGCAATGTACAAACTGTAGAAACTGCCTCTTAAGTGATTAGACCTTGTGTGAAAATTTCCCCCGATGTTATATTTCAGATTATGTTGCTGGAAAATTTTTTTTTTTTTTTTTTTTTTTTTTGAGACAGGGTCTCACTTTGTAGTTCAGGCTGGCCCTGAGCTCACTATGGTGCCCAGGCAAGCCGCCGCAAACTCAGCAATCCTCCTGTCTCTGCCTCCCGAGTGCTGGGATTACAGGCGTGAGCCACCACGTCCGGCATTGTGGTATGCGGTGTTGATTGTTGGTGGGTGTGTCTCCACGCCCAGCATTATATGTGGTTACCGGGGATCGAACTTAGGACCTTGCGCTTGTGAGGCAGGTGCCGGAACCACTGAGCTAACCCTCCGGCCCTGGAAAATATTTTGAGATGAGTTTTAATGGTAGAGTACGATGTGAATCTGAAGATATCCTGGCTGGTGTCCACCTTGAGTGGTGAACAAGGCTGACTCCTTAGTCCAGTGGCCCCTTCATTATCTTTCCTCTCTCCCCCTTCCCATGTGCCTGTCTAACTGGTGACAGTGAGCTTTCTGCTGCAGAAGGACTGCTCTTCGTTGGGGATGCAGACTGCTCTGCTGGCTTCACTGCATGAGCTCCTGTTTGCCTTAGCCTGATGTTTAAGAGGGTGAAAAGAGTGATTAAAATGTCCGAATGATGAGTCATGATAAATGGTCATGCAAATGAGTTACTGGCAGTCATAAGAGTTTTTGGTTTATGGTGATGCACTTGTCTCCTTTGTAGGCCAACCCCAGTGCTGATCTCTACTATACAACTTTCAGTGACCCCCTGTACCTTACTATGTTCAAGATGTTGCGTGACACTCTTTATTACATGAAAGGTGAGGAATAAATTGGCAGCTGCTTTTGTGAGTATGGGGGAGGATTCCTGACATAGTTATAGGCTGGAACTTGCCAAGTGCATTGGTGCATATCTCCTAGTTGCTTGTGGGATGCCAAAGGAGCAGGAGTACTTGAATCTAAGAGTTTAGCACTAGTCTGGACAACAAGGTGAGACCCTGTCTCAATAAAACAAAAATAAAAATAGAAACAAAACATTCCATATATGGATGTGAGTGTGGGCTGGCTATGACATCTGTTACCCCATTGATTGCCAGGGTTGATTTGGCTAATCTGGCGGGCAAGGCAGGTGTCCCCTTTCTCACTGCTCCATGTGTGTCCCTCCCGAAGCTGCATGCTCAGTCAAACAGGACTGCCCCCAATAGAGGAGGACCATTTTCTTGGTTAAGGTTATACAAGTAGCTACGTTCCTTGCTAGAACTTCCAAACAAGCTTTCAAAACACTTTTGAGCAACATGGTTACATGCTGAAAGTTGGGAAAAACTAAAAAAAAAAAAAAATGTTCATAATCCTGGGATCTAGTACTGTCACTGATTTCTTCACTGAAGGGTTTATTTCCTAAGTTACTATTCTAAACTGCATATGTTATATTGTCTGTTTCATGCATTCAGTTTTACCTGTCTAGATATTTTAAGAAGTAAAAATGAAGCATACATAAACTCTCTATCTATGGTTTTTTTTTTTTTGGTACTGGGGATCAAACCCAGGTGTGCTGTATCACTAAACTATGTCCCCACCGCTTATTGAAGACAAGATTTCACTTAAGTTGCTAAGGCTGGCCTCACACATGAAGTTCTTTTGTCTCACTCTAAGAAGATGAGTTATAGGTGTATGTCACTTTGCCTGGCTTTGGAGATAGTATTTAGAGGGCAGGGATTTAACTCAGTGGTTCCAAGTGTGCCCGACAAGCTCAAGGTCCCAGGTTTGATCCCCTGATACCATATGTCACAATGCCTGGCATGGTGGCTCATGCCTGTAATCCCAGCACTGAGGAGGCAGAGACAGGAGGATTGGTATGAGTTTGAGGCTTGCCTGGGCTACATAGTGAACTACTATGGGGCCATTCTGAACTACAAAGTGAGACCCTATCTCAAAAACAAAAGACAAAAGCAAAAACCTGAAAACAGGGCTGGTGATTTAGCTCAGTGGTTCCAGTACCTGCCTAGCAAGCACAAGATCCCTGGTTCAGTCCCTGGTAACCACATATAACAATACTGGGCTTGGTGACTCATGCTCACCAGCAATCAGTACCACATACCACGATGCACCATGATGCTGGGCGTGGTGGTTCACGCCTATAATCCCAGCACTTGGGAGGCAGGAGCAGGAGGATTGCTGAGTTTGAGGCTTGCCTGGGCTACATAATGAGCTCAGGGCCAGCCTGAACTACAAGGTGAGACCCTGTCTCAAAAAAAAAAAAAAACCCAAAAACAAAACAGAGATAGTATTATAGTAGATGTGTGTGCACACACAGAAATTTAGCATTTTCTTTCCAGTCTTGTGTGTGTGTGCTTTGTATATAATTTTTTGAGACAGGGCCCACTATGTAGTTCAGCCTTGTTTTGAACTCACTGTGTTTTCCAGGCTAGCCTCAAACTCACAGTGATCCTCTTGCCTCAGCCTCCCAAGTACTGGGATTACAGGCATGCATTACTATGCCCAGCTTGTCCTATGTTTTTCCCTCTTACTATTAAATATTCTTCACAAATGTGTTTTGATGGCCATCCACTATTCTATTATGTAGATGTACCACAATTTACTTAACTGCCCCTAATCTGATTTTGAAGGCTGCCAGTATATTGAATCTGTTGTGTCCAAGCAAGGGTTTGGGTTTACTCAGTGGTGGCTCAACCCAGTCTGACTTCCAAGATCCCCTAAATCCCCCTTCTGACTTAGAGTCTGTGTTGCTGGCCCTCTTGGCTCATGTGAGTTGTGTCTATCACACTGGTTCTCCGGAATTTTCCAGGGCCCAAGGATGAGAATTTGAAAAATCTACAAATTTTGAGTGGGTCCTCTGCAGACCCTGGTACTTTTTTTCTTTACGTTGTAACCAGTTTTTGTCCTGATCTTGTTCCTGACAATTTTTTTTTCACATCACAAAATATTTCCTATTGTCAATTATGCCAGTTTCAGTGATGGTACATCCCTTGTACATGTTTTATATACTCAGGTTTTAGAATATTGATTGCTTTAAACAAAGCATGACTGACTGGGATTGTAGTTCAGTAGTAGAATGCTTCCCTAGCATGCTTCCCTAGGTCAGTAGTAGAATGCTTCCTTAGTTAGGTATAATCTCTAGCACTGTCAAAAACAAAATAAACAACCAACAAAACTCACAAAATAAAGCATAGCTTTGACCTTCCTGAGAAATTATAATTTCCTCTGATAATTGTGTACTGTGCATGCAGAGGACTATTGCTCTCAGCCTGCCCAAACTCTTCCTAGCAGGTGTTCTTGGAACTATAGTAGTCAGTGTCATACTTATCCCTCTTTTATTAAAGAGGAAAAGGCATAGCCACTGACAGCTACTGCCTGTCCCTGGTACAGTTTTGTTTCCAACTTTGGCACCTGTTCTCTTTATCATAGACCTCCCTACTTCTTTTGTGAAAGAAATTCATGATTTTGTGCTGGAACAGTTCAACGCAAGCCAAGGGGAACTCCAGAAAATTCTACATGATGCAGATCGGATCCACAATGAGCTGAGCCCCCTCAAACTGCGCTGCCAGGCGAATGCTGCCTGCGTGGACCTCATGGTGTGGGCTGTAAAGGATGAGCAGGGTGAGCCTGAGCTGCCCCCCAGCACTGCAGAAAGCCAAACTGCTTTCCCACCTCTGAACTCTGGGCATGGCACCGGGTGTTTCTACCCAAAGTGACATCTAAAGTGCTGGGCTCTGTTGGTAGATAGGCAGTCACATTGGGGTGCCACTTCTGGGACACGTGCAGAACTGAATATTAGCTCCTGCCATAGCCTGGACCTGGGCTATCCAGTCTTACCGTGGACCTGGGAGGAGGGGAAGGCTAAGCCACAGGGCTGTATGTTCTCTTTGCTGCTTTTTTCTGGTTCTTTAGAATCAAAACTAGAGGAGGAAGAGCGTGTCCAAGGGGAGGAGAGGAATGGAAAGCATTCTTTCAGAGTAGAACACTGGGGCAAGAGAGTTTAGGGCCAGCAGAGTAATAACTTACCATGCTTGCCTCCTGTCTTCTGGTGCGGTCTCTCAGTATTAATAAACCTGCAACAAGTGTGTCTGTTGGGTTTAATTGAATTATGTGATTAACCAGGAAGCAAATATTTTGTAAATATTAGACTGTGCTGATCATTTGTACCCTCCTCTGATTTTAAACTAAGGTGCGGAAAATCTTTGCATCAAGTTATCTGAGAAGCTGCAGTCTAAGACATCCAGCAAAGTCATCATTGCACATTTGCCCTTGCTTATTTGTTGCCTACAGGTCAGTTCCACTGAGGTTTGAGACATTGGTTCCGTCCACAGGGTGTCCCTCTTACCATGCTGTTGAGGCTACGGTTAGTTTGCCAATAGCAGAGACTAAGGAACATGTAGTCTGAGGCTGTTATGGACAAAATTCATCACTGAGCCTGGGCTGCCCCCTTTAGGGTGCCAAGGATTTCCGTAAATGGCATCCAGAAGCAGCTCCCTTGAAATGGCCTTGGGTCCTCCTATGTTATGAGGCTGTCTTGAATCTGCTGGGTATTGCCTAAAATCACCAGGTAAATAGCTGTGAGCATGTGCCAAAGAGCCTCATAGAAAGATATCTTTGTCCACAGTGCTTAGTTCTATTCTGCTGAGACTCTCTCTTTGATGTACATCCTATTACCTCTGCATTTCTCTTTATTTGAAAAGTATTTATTGTACCTGTTGTCTCTTGTTTCCAAAAGAAATGACTATACTTCAATGATAGGTACTTACCTTGGTTGGAGAAGAGTTAATACCACCCCCCCTTCCCTGGCTGCCTCATGGGAAGGTGGTCTCTGGGAGCTTTGACCTTAGAAAGTTTGGCCAAACTTGAAAGTTGTAGGGTTGAGCATCTCAAGGTTTGGGCCCTCCTCAGATGGACCCTTCTGGGCTGCATAATGGGTTGATGTGTGTTGCAGGGTTTGGGACGCCTGTGTGAGAGGTTCCCGATGGTGGTGCATTCTGTGATGCCATCCTTGCGAGACTTCCTGGTCATCCCATCCCCAGTGCTGGTGAAGCTCTATAAGTACCACAGTCAGTACCATACAGGTAATAGATGACTGTAACCAGTGTCTTATCTACAGCATTTAGTCCCTATGTGACCTTGAGGCCTTAAAAAGAGGCCCCTTGAGTGTGAACCCATGGAAGTTCTGTGACTGGTCTTGGCCCATTTCTCCTCCTTGGCATTCCTTCTGTCTTTCCTACATGTTCCCTGTTTCTTGGGTTCGAGGTCTTTCCTTCCTCTGCATCACTATCCTATACTTCAAGTACCATTTTGGCATCTTCTCTCACTGTAGTAGTACAAAGTATAAGTCCTACATGCTCCATTGCCAGGCCAGTAGTTTTTATGTACACAGCCTCAGATGGTCCCCATCACCCTGTGAGAGGACATAGGCTTAGAGGAGATCTGGTGCTGTAACAATAATCCTGATTAAAAATCTTCTGCATGCCAGAGACAATAATGTAGTCCCACTCATCCTTCCCAGGGTCCTATGAAGGTGGGCATTTTTACTTCTCCTTTCCCCAGGCTTCATAGTGAAGAGGGGTTCCCATCTTTCCCTGCTTTTTGCATGATAGTTACATCATTCCTAAGGTCAGGACTGTCAGAGCTGTATTCATATGGGTGCTTGTCAGTATTTCTGAATGGTTTATTAAGAAATTGCTATTTTTACCTGTTACCACTTTATAGTCTTAAATATTTTCCTTCTCCCTTCAACACATTCCATTTATCCTTCCTATTGGTCTTAGACTCTTTTGTTTTTGAAGTGTTTGGTCAGATTTTATTTTTTTTAAGACTGCTTGCTTTTACAAGTTAAAAGGTTTTTGGACAACAAAGAAGGGGATGGAAAATGAAATCTGAACCAGACACAGATTTGAACTTTTACATTTAGTTGCTGGCAATGATATAAAAATCAGTGTCACCAATGAGCATTCCGAGTCAACCCTGAATGTCATGTCGGGCAAGAAGAGCCAGCCCTCCATGTATGAGCAGCTTCGTGACATCGCCATTGACAACATCTGCAGGTGGGAGGCCAAGTACAGTATATATATGTATCCTACATTTACATTTATATATATATATCTTTTTCTTTTTGTTTTTAGTATAAGCATTTCTCTTTACTATTAAAGTCTTAGGCCCGAGATTTAGCTCAGTGGTTCCAGCGCCTGCCTAGCAAGCGCAAGTTCCTGAGTTCGATCCCCAGTAACCACACACAACAAAAGTAGGTGGGGTGACTCACGCCCAGCAGCAGTCAGTACCACATACCACAGTGCAGGGTGTGGTGACTCATGGCTGTAAACCCAGCACGCAGAAGGCAAAGGCAGGAGGATTGCTGAGTTTGAGGCTTGCCTGGGCTACATAGTGAATTCTGTCTCCTGAGTTCTGGGATTACAGGTGTAAAGTACCACACTTGGCATTGTGGTATGTGGTTACAGGGGATGGAACTTGTGCTTGCTAGGCAGATGCTAGAACCACTGAGCTAAATCCCCAGCCCCAGGGTAGAAATTTTAGAATCATTCTCTCAGTGTTTTTGACCTGAGAAAAATAAAAATAAAACTGAAAATCCCCTGCTCACTGTTGTGATGCCCAATGTCAAAATGAGTTTCCTCATTTCTCAGGTGCCTGAAGGCTGGCTTGACAGTAGATCCTGTGATTGTGGAGGCCTTCCTAGCCAGCCTGTCCAACCGGCTGTACATCTCCCAGGAGAGTGATAAGTATGTTCCCATCCCTCAGGGGCTCAGGTGGGACAACTGAAATTTTGGCATGTCTTTGCCTGTTTCCTGATCACACAGCATAGGCACCTACTGGGTTTGTTATAGGTTTGAGGCATGGCTTACCTCAGAACATACCATTTGAACCACTGTACAAGAGTAAAGAAAGATCTTTGTCTTCCAGTGTAGAGCCTGGGCTTTGTGTTTTTTGCTGCCTAAAAGTCCTGGGCTGTCATTTTCAGAAGAATGTTTCATTAAGACTATGGTGAAGCCGGGCTGGTGGCTCATGCCTTTAATCCCAGCACTTGGGAGGCAGAGGCAGTAGGACTGCTATGAGTTCGAGGCTTGCCTGGGCTACATAGTGAGTTCAAGGTCAGCCTGAATTACAAAGCAAGACCTTGTCTGGAAGAAAAAAAAAAGTGGTGAAATTGAGGTATAGATCATTACCCCTGGATTTTATTTCAGTACTGCATGCTAGAGGACTGTTTCCAAGTGCTTCTGTTCTTCCCTCCTATAGGGATGCACACCTGATTCCTGACCACACCATCCGTGCCTTGGGACACATTGCAGTGGCTCTGAGGGACACTCCAAAAGTCATGGAACCAATTCTGCAGATCCTGCAGCAGAAGTTCTGTCAGCCTCCCTCACCCCTTGACGTGCTTATCATTGACCAGCTGGGCTGCCTGGTTATTACTGGAAATGTAAGAAAGGACGCTACAGCGAGGCCAGAGCCATATCTATAAACTCTTATCTATGCAAGGCTCCTTAACCTCCTAAGGAATATAAAATTACACAGTAAATTTATCTTGCAGCTGTGCTAAATGCTTTCAGCTATTTTATTACTAAATATAATAGTGTAATGCTTCCATGAGTGCTTCAGTAAAGGAGGTTTAAATTAATATCTTGTCAATGTAAATAACATAAATATGAGTTGAGTCTATGGCCATACTACCCTGAATGTGTCTAATCTTATGTGATCTTGGAAGCTAAGCAGGGTTAGGCCTGGTTACTGCTTGGGTGGAAGTACTAGGAGTTGAACCAAAGTG
This sequence comes from Thryonomys swinderianus, assembly GCA_004025085.1. Classification (NCBI taxonomy): domain Eukaryota; kingdom Metazoa; phylum Chordata; class Mammalia; order Rodentia; family Thryonomyidae; genus Thryonomys; species Thryonomys swinderianus. The sequence continues at coordinate 36,189 of PVIC010007549.1, read as the reverse complement.
CTTCCCTTTTAGTTTTTAATTTGAGGTTTGCTTAAAGCTTTAGAAATAAAGTCTTTAGTGGTCCTTTATGGCCCAGGATTCCAAAGCCTTCTTTCTGGGTGATGACAAGAGGATCTTTCTTTGTATTCTAGAAGAAGCTTGGTGAAGGAGTCGTGGTATAGTGACAGTGCTTCTTGCTCTCTTTCAGCAATATATTTATCAGGAAGTGTGGAATCTCTTCCAGCAGATCAGTGTGAAGGCCAGCTCGGTTGTATATTCAGCCACCAAAGATTACAAAGACCATGGCTATAGGTAATTCTTCTACATTTCATTGTCATTTTGGATCCTGACAGTATTAACTCCTTTTGGGAATTTGTCTTTGAACTAAGCTTTCTTTCTTATAAAAGCACTATGTGGTTTACAAATCAGTATACACGCAAGATGGGAAATGAAAATACACATATGACTACCTCAAGGAGCTATCTACTGAGTATCTCTGTGCATGTGACCTCATCCCGGCCCTGTCTTTATAAATAGGTTCATACTATACTTCCAGAAGACCTGCCTCTGTGAAGTGACACATCAACTGCGCCATGAGTATTCGCCTGTTTGCGCCTCTAATGGGTACAGGGTAGCTCTAGCTAGATTTATTTAACCAGTCCCAAGCTTGGATGTTAGGTAGTTTTCCAGTTTTTCTGGCAGTAAGTGCTGCATTGTATAACCTAATGGCTATGTATCTAAAAGACTCTTTGATGGTTTCCTTATCTTATGTTCAGACAAGTCGGATTTGGGGGGGGGTCTAGGATTTGGTGTATGTGTCCTTGAACGTTTTATATTTATATGAAGGCTGGCAAGTTTTTTTCTGGCAACTGAGATGTGTCTCTTTGTTCTTTGTCCTTGCCTGGAAATAAGTAGAGCAAGGAACACATCCGCATGTTTAGAGGATCTCACAAGCATTTGTGAGGTCAGTAAGTGAGAAGACAGACAGAAGGGAAGTCAGATGAAGGCAGAAAGTTGGCAGAGGGTGGAAGAGAGCCCTGTTGTTGGTGCTACTGTTCTCAGCCACTGGGGTTTTCCTTCCCTGACTGTTAAACCCAGGCCTTTCAGGTTCTCTCCAAGTCAGTTTAGTGGTCAGTAGAATAGGATTATGACTACCCGCAGAGGAAAACCATTCCACCTGTACTGAACATGTACCGACTTTCTTGTCATTATTCCCTAAAGAATATAGTGTAACAAGTATTTACATAGCATATCCATTGTAGTGGATATTACAGGTGATGTAAAGATGATTTAAAGCATCCAGGGAAATACACAGAGTCTATATGGAAATACTATACCAGTTTATATGAAGGACCTGGGTGTCCAGATTTTTGTATCCATGGGGGTCTTGGAACCAGTCCCTGTGGATAGTAGATGATTATACTTCACCACCTTCTCACTGCCATTGTTATGAGCTTAGCCTATTTTAGCAGGGTAAGGACTGGTTTGGGGAGCTGGCCAAGCTCACCTCCCCTTCCTTCCATCTCTCCTGATTTCTACCATAGAACAACTCATTCAAGGTTGCGCAACATGGAAATGACAAGAGTTCCACTACCTCCAGGGCTTCAGAAGCTTAGTGAGCCTTGCTGGTTCACAGTATCTAGCTGAAGGGACAATGCTAGCTTCATTTCCGGGGTTTATGGGGAGTTGGCCACAATTGGGATTGAGGCAGTTGGATCCAGGACCCTGGAGCACTTCCTGAGTGTCTCTGTGGGTTAACGTTACCATCACCTGGTTGGGAGACTGGAGAAAACCTGATCATCAGGAGAAGTGTTTATGGGTTGTAAATGGTGAATTAAGGTGCTTCTTGATTTGAAGGGTAAAATGAGGCCCAATAAGAGTGCCTGGGGGTATTTCTGTGTCCAGCTATGCAATAGACTCTGGATATTCAGAGGGAAACGTTTTGAGCCTGTCACACATCCCCAGTGTACAGATTTCTGGAACTGAGATCTTTAGAGGCCCTCACTGCACCTCCGGAGAGAGGACTGTAGCCCTTTCTTAATGGTTCCCTTTCTTTCAGGGGCCCAGTTGTCCTGTAGATGGCATCTTTATCATCCTGAGGGTTCTTTGCTTCACAGGCAGCCCCGAGAGCAGCGTGATGAGGCAGCAGGGCACACTGAGTCCACCTGCTTTACCCCTGCAGCATCTTCACCTGGATGTAATTGAGAGCCTAGCAGTGGCTATTACTTTGCTCCTTCCTCATCAGGCACTGCTCCCTGGCGGTCATTAATGCCCTGGCCAACATCGCGGCTAACATCCAGGAAGAGCATCTTGTGGATGAGCTGCTCATGAACCTGCTGGAGTTGTTCGTGCAGCTGGGCCTGGAAGGGAAGCGAGCCAGCGAAAGGGCGAGTGAAAAGGGGCCTGCCTTGAAGGTAGGAAGGAGGAGACAGCGTGTCTCATCTCTCTTAGCATCTCTTCCTCTGCCAGAGCTGAAGATTTGAGATACTGTCGTGGTTGAAAAGTGACTCTTCCTTTGTTAGTGATTTAAATTCATCTGGAGACTGCGAGAAAAAGGTGGTGTGGTGGAGTCTATCTCTGGGATGGACAGCTTCCTTACCAGGTTGCATTTTGATCATGACTGCTACCTCTCATAATCTAGGTGACAAGCATGATAGCATCTTAGCATGGCTCTCTCCTGGACCTCCTTTCCCACCCCATCCTTGGGAAGCTGGAAGGTGAGAGGTATGACCAGGCCTAGCAAGACTTTTAGAGCCTGTATTTGGAACATAGTGACATGAAAAAGACCAGATCTGACTCAATATCTCACACTGAGGAAGGCAATTCCTCAAAGAAAGCATTATGTCTTCCATGTGGTGAGTGGGTTAAGACAAAAGAGGGTAGGTCTCTTACTCCTATGTGGGAACCAGACCCTTTACAAGATCTCTACTATCATCCTCTTATGTTGTTTCTTCTTATTCCTCTTCCATGGATAGTTACTAGACACTTACCATGTACAAGGTGTTATAGCTCAGGTCAACTCACTATTTCTGTAAAGGGTCAGATTGTTGTAGGCTCTGTAGGCCAACAATTTAGCTTGACTGCAGTAGCTAAAAGCAGCTGTACCCAGTATATAAATGAACAGGTGTGGCTGTGCATTGAAACTATTGATAGGTTGGAATTTGACCCAGGGCTGCAGTTCCAGCCCTCTTCCAGGTGGCGGGGCTGGAACACAGAAATGTATATTAGCTCGACAGGGTCCCTGCTTGTGGGCTTCATGGGAAAATAGAATAGGGCCATATGGAGAGGGTTGCTTTAGGCTGGTCAAGAATGGCCCTCTTAGGAGATGACAACTGTATGCAGGAACCCTCTATTGGAACATCTTGATCAAGAGGAGGTAGTACATGCAAAAAAGGCCCTAGTACAGCCTTGATCTGCTGAGCCCACTGACAGTGATTAGGTGATGCATTTCTCAAGTCTTCCAAGGTGGAGCCATTCTAGAGTACAAGATAGAAAGTATCCCGAGTGCAGCACGTTCCTAGGCATCAGGGTCAAAGGGATGTGCCAGCAGTATCAGGATGTACTAAGCTCTTGAGAAGGTAGAGCCTATAAACTGTTAGAGGCCTTCCCCCTACCCCAGGAACTGGGCCCCAGAGTCCCCAAATTTGTCTCATGGGAACTGAAGCTGCTTCCACCTGCCTCCCTTTGCTAGCTATAGCTTTCTTTACTACCCCAAAACTCTCAGGATTCAGTGTTTCATTCAAAGGCTCGTTTGAGGCATGGGGACAACTCAGGGATCTCCTCTGTTAACTGGATACAAAGCCATGGCTTCTGTTCTTTTGAGAGAAGTTTATTTAAGTTAGTGTTAGCGAGCAGCTGCTGGGGTTTTCTTGCTGAGTCAGGACCTCTCAGAGTAAGGGGAGGGTGGAGCAGCAGTGATGGGTTGCTCGCTCAACCACACTGTTGAAGACAAGGAGCTGTGGTAATAAACTAAGGCACCTGAGTGGTTTCCCTTCCTCATGTAGCTGTGAGGCCATTGTTTCTAAGAGGAGTGAGCAGAGCCATCCCTTGGCTCCAGCGCAGGGAATCCAGCTTACAATTCTGCCCCTGCCTCTGAGGGGCTTCATGCTCTGGCAAGCCACTCTGTGAGTCTCCTTGCTGGCAGGAATGCACAGGAAGCACTGAGGATGGGGCCAGAGCCAGCACCTTCAGTTGTGGCCACTACTGTAAATATAGAAACTAAACTGAATGTGCTTATTCCTGCATCCAGAACCTTCACAAATCACTGTCTATTGTAGTTTAGAACGTTTTTTGTGTCTAGCTAGTTACTTGGTTGTTAAGTAACATCCTACTTTTCACTTGGAGTGAACTTATATTTATTTGTAGAAAACTATTACAACCTATAAATAATAACATAATTTTTTTTACTCAGATAAAGCCATTGACACATTTTGACAGATTTCCTCAGCTTTTTATATATATAGTGTGTGTGGAAGCTCACACAACACACATACACACACACAAAGATATATATCCTAATTGAATTTCAACCGTAGTATACTCTTAAATCCTGATAATTATTTTGGGCACTTTTTTCAAGGTGACTTTTTTTTTTTTGGAGACAGGATCTCGCTTTGTAGTTCAGGCTAGCCATGAGCTCACTATGTAGCCCAGGCAAGCCTCAGACTCAGCAATCCTGTCTCTGCCTCCTGAGTGCTGGGATTACAGGTGTGAGCCACCACACCTGGCACTGTGGTATGTGGTATTGATTGCTGGTGGGCGAGTCACCACGCACAGCATTATATGTGGTTACCAGGATCAAACTCAGGACCTTGTGCTTGTGAGGCAGGCGCGCTGGAACCACTGAGCTAAATCTCTGGCCCAAGGTGACTCTTTTTTCAGAAGATTGTCTTAAGAGGGCCAGAGATTTAGCTCAGTGGCATTGTACCTGCCTGACAAGTGCAAGGTCCTGAGTTTGATTCCAAGTTCCAAAGGAAATTGTCTTTCTTTTCTTTTTTTTTGAGACAGGGTTTCACTTTGTAGTTCAGACTGGCCCTGAGCTCACTGTGTAGCCTAGGCCAGCCTCGAACTCAACAATCCTCCTGCCTCTGCCTCTAGAGTGCTGGGATTACAGGGGTAAGCCACTACGCCTGGCCTGGTGGTATGTGGTACTGATTGCTGGTGGGCGTGAGTCACCATGACGCCCAGTATTGTTGTATGTCGTTACCAAGGATCTAACTCAGAACCTTGCATTTTCTAGACAGGCACCAAAACCACTGAGCTAAATCTCTGACCCTGTATTTGTCATTTAAGTTGATTCTAGTTTTTGGTATTAGCATTATTTTAGGACTGGGGTGTAGACCAGTGGTAGAACACTTGCCTAGTATGGATAAAATCCTAGGTTCAATTCCCAGCATGAAATAAACAAACAAAAAAACTGGGAAATATATTGGGTGGACATCTTCATACCTCTCTCTATGCACATATCTCTCATTTCTTTTAGATTAGGGAATTCTAGATTTTTATAACACCTGTTTTAAAAATTAAAGAAACACATACGCTGAGGTGGAAGGATTGCTATGACTTCAAGGCCAGCCTGAGCAACATAGTAAGACCCTGTCTCAAAAAAACCAAAACCAAAAACAATCCCCTCCACCAAAAAAAATACATGCTCATAATGACATCAATTCTCTTCTTTTCTAGGCTTCGAGCAGTGCAGGAAACTTAGGAGTGCTTATTCCTGTTATAGCTGTGGTGAGTATTCATTAGTTGAATGTTTTAAACATTACAGATACTACATTCGTGTTTTGAGTGATGCACAGCAAATTCCTTAAAATAATGCTGTTTTGAGATCGTGGTGGTTCTGTGCATGTACCTGGTTCAGCCACCACCAGCCCTCTGTGACAGCCCAGTAGGTATCATTCTCTCTGTCCTACTCGAACTTCCTGGTTGCCTGGGCGGGGAACTCACTCCTTCCCGCCCCCCAGCAAGCTTGGTTTGGAGAGAGGACTAGTGGTACCAAAGGTGAGAGCCCATGGCACTCTAAGGCCTTGTTGCAGGGAGATTGGCTAGGGAGACTCTGTGTAGGAGCAGGTTTGGGGAAAATAGCAAAAATGACTGGGGTGACAATACTGAGCTCCAGGATCTTTGGACACCAGAGTTCTGTAAGCCGTACTTGGATTCTGGAGGCAATGGACATGTGGGTGTACTGAAAGATGGTCATTTAGAGTTAAATAAGTGCATATGAAACACCTGATGCGGGTGCTTAGCATTTTGGGAAGCAATGATGAAGGAAGTTTGCTGGGAGCACTTGAGTTTTAGGGTCTCAAGGGCCAATGCTGGACTCCTGTCTAGCATGTAGGATGGTATATGAGTGCTTGAGCCTCTCCATGTGGGGTCTGTGTAGGTATAATGGTAATCAGTGACAGCTCAAAAACACTCAGTCCCTATCCAAGCTTTTGTATAAATTGAATAAGTTTTTTTTTTTTTTTTGAGACAGGGTCTTGTTTTGTAGTTCAGACTGGCCCTGAGCTCACTATGTAGCCCAGGCAAGCCTGGAACTCAGCAATCCTCCTGCCTCTGCCTCCCGGGTGCTGGGATTATAGGCTGAGCTTCCACGCCTAGCACTGTGGTATGTGGTATCGATTGCAGGTGGGTGTGAGTCACCACGCCCAGCATTATATATGGTTACTGGGATCGAACTGAGGACCCTGTGTTGCGAGGCAGGTGCTGGAACCACTGAGCTAAATCTCCGGTCCAAGTATTGTATTTTTAACAGAAGTTAATGGTTACATTATGGGGGAGGAGACAAATATTTGATTTTGTTGCTTAACAAAGAACACAGGGTTCATGGGTTCCTGCTTTTGCTTTGTAGTTACCCCTTGGACTTTCTGGAAGAAACTGATTTCCAGAGGTGGATTTTTTAAAAACTGTTTTGCACTTTAAAAAACAATTTTTTTTTTTTTTTTTACAGAAAGATGATTTTGGACCTTTGATAATACAGTGTCTCCCACATTGCTACATAAAAGAGCCCCAAAAAGATTTTGAGCAGGAGGCCTGGCTTCTGGTCCTAATGCAGCTGTTTACTTCTTAGTGCCTTGGGGAACCTGGAGAGAATCACAGAGAGATTGGGTCATGTGTTTCTGAAGCCCCTTCCCACTTAGACTTGGTGATTCTTGTCTGCAGCTTTGTACACAGAAATATCATTGACTAAATTACATTTATTGTTATTTAGCCCATTGGTAGGCCTTTATTTTATTTTTTCTGAGACAAGGTCTCCCTCTGTTGCCAGGCTGCCTCAGACTTGGCAGTGATCCTCCTGTCTCAGTCTTCTGAGTGCTAGGATTGTAGGCATGTGCCATCTCCCCTAACAAGCATTTTGAAAGTTATCTAAAGTTCAGAGACCTTAGCATGCCATTGTCGTGAAGTAGTGATTTAAATACACTGCCTGCTTAAAAGAAGTTGCTGTACTACACTTAGAGAAGGTTTACCTGAATGACTGCCGCTTTTGTGATTTTGGATAGGTTACTTTATTATGAGAAATTTACTTGCCCAGACCCCTAAAAATTGAATTCTGGAGGCAATCAAAGGAACACTTTAATCCATACTCTTGCAAGAGCCTTGCACATACATACAGAGAGGCACACCAGAGTTGAGAACCTGTGTGCTTTTACTCTTAACTCGAAAGAGTCCCTACCCCTGTCTCCCATGGTCTGGGTTCACAGTCTATCCTGAGCAGTCTGTCTCAGCTAGCACCTGTTACTTCCACCCTTCTCTTCCCTTTTTACCCCTTCTTCTCTCTTCCTTTGTTTTTGTAGTTATTTATAGCATTTAGACTTCCCAGGATCTTATGTCTGGTGTGAGTCTGTGTACAGCCTTTGTATCCCTGTCGACTGTTGACCTAGGTAATTCTGTGAATAAGGGCTTATTAAAGTGGTCAGTGAAATATGGTCCAGTTAAAAATAGTTTTCTCTCTACAGTTATGCTCTCAGGGCCTGTACAGTGAGGATTGTAGATTAACATTTTCTGGTCATGTACCCTTTTGAAATGCATCTAACTAGGCTAGGGGGCTGGCTCAGTCCTAGAGTGCTTGCTGAGTGTGCATGAGCCTCTGGGTCCAATCCCCATCAGCACAAAAAAGAAAAATAAATTTTCATTAGGAAGTTAAATGGAGTAAGCCTATCCTGGACTTGCTAGTTAGGAACCCCTAGGTGAGATACTTCCTTAGATTTGCTAAAAATACCAGGCGCTGACCTAGGTGCTTTCCAGACAGCTGATTTTCACAACAACCCTGCAAGATAGATGCTGGTCCTATCCCCATTTTACAGTTAGGGAGAATGAGGTACAGACTTGTTTCAAAGTCAGTAGCTACCTAGATGTCAGAGCTGGGATTCAAATCCAGGCAGCCTGGCTCAGAACCTGTGCCCTGAATTAGTGTTCTTCTGCCTTGAGAAATAAGTTTTTGTGAGAGGGAACTGGAAAGATTCTAGGTGTGAATAAGTGAACAAAATGATGGAGATTGGAGGGCTATAACCTATAACAGGTGTGGACCAGCTATCGCAGAGGCCGGGTAGGGTGGCTGGAAGCGAAACCATTCCCTTTCTGGGAAAGTGACAGGCCCAGCAAAAGGTTAGCCACAGAGGTTTCGTGTTGCTTTTGAGATGGAGTCTCACTGTTTCCTAGGCTGGCTTCAAACTTTTGAGCTTTGATAATGGAATTTAAAACTAATGCAGCAATTTGGATTTATGGGCAAAAGCTTTAATCGGCAAGTAAGAGAAAGTAAAGCAGAGCAAACTCTTGACAAAGATCAAGCTGGTCTCTTGATAACAAAAATAAGGGAAGATACAGAAAAGGACTAAGTTTGAAGACTAAAGGAGCACAGGTCCGAAGCAGTGGATCAGATCAGTGGATTCATGAAGAATAGAGGTCGGTTTTAGGGATACTATATTGGTCTCGGGTCTGATTATTATCTCATTCCTAATTTTGTAACTTTGGAGGAATCCTCATGGCATAAGGGACAGCATTGTTCCCATGAAATGATTGTCTTTGTTTGCAATAGTTTCAGTCATTTGAAGCTTTGCTTTTCTTGAGAGCCAGCTGACTACAGGTTTAGAACAATGGCTGGAGACTTCTGGCACACTTCAGGGAAGGGGGCTGGAGTGGACCCGTGTAAAAGCTGACAGTTGGATGCCCCTGTAAATCCTGAGAATTACATTAGTTACCCTTTATCTTGGTGTCCTGAAGGGGGAGGTGATAGACTAGGTAAATTTAGGACTAGTAGACCTGTTTTGCTAACTTCTGAAATGCTTAACATACCTCTATTCCGGTGTTAAGTAATAAAGGGTGCAAAATGAAGGTCAAGCTTTGTTCTACTTTTAGTTGCTCGTTGTAACCTATCTAAACCCACCTTAGGGCTCTGACTGCCTCAGAAGAAAACAAAAAGCTTGCTTTTAATGAGTAATAGCTAAGGGCCTGGGAGTTAATCCTTTGTTCCTGTGGTATTAATGTCTATGTCATGACTGTATGAAGGTTCCAGGCTTTTTTTTTTTTTTTTTGAGACAGGGTCTCGCTTTGTAGTTCAGGCTGGCTCTGAGCTCACTATGTAGCCCAGGCAAGCCTTGAACTCAGCAATCCTCCTGCCTCTGCCTCCCGAGTGGTGGGATTACAGGCGTGAGCCACCACGCCCAGCAGGTTCCAGGTTTTTTAAGGCAGACTTTTGAGATAAATATGTTTAGAAATGGGAGGAGTAAGAGGAACCAAGATTTTAAAAAACATAGAACAAGCACTGGAAAAGAAGAGTGTGATAGAGATGTAGCTCAGTGGTAGAGCTCTGGCCTAGCATGCACAAAGTCTTGGGTTCATTTGCCAGTACCACAGTCAAAACAAAATATTGTTGAAACACATATAGGAGAAAGAATGAAAAGCGTGGGTCATCAGGAATGTCACCTTTCACTGAGAGACTGAGGATGTGATAGAAGATTTGACTTCAATCTTGTTACTGTCCTTTCTCAGTGGAGTGGTAGAACAGGAGCTGTTATAGGAAGTCACTAAGGGAGCAGGTAAGGAGAATTAGCAAGGGAAAGGAGACCCTACTGCCCACCTGTTTGTGTTCAGGTCTATGTTTGGGGTCAAATCACTTCCTTTCTCTGAGCTTTAGTTGCTTCTCTAGCTGTAAAAAGGGAGTGATAACAATATGACCTCCTGGAGTTGTTAGGAATTTGTAGTGAGATGACCTGCAGGTGTGCCCTGGCAGTGACATCCTGCCAGCAAATCCTTCAGTGCTACCACTCTGCTGCTTCTATCACTGGAGTTGGTCTCATTAGGTCAGAAGTCTTCTGTGTTGACTTCCTGTGTGACTTGAGTCAGGCCAACCTGACTTCATTCCCAGCTACATCTTGGGTAGAATTCAGAACTCTTCCCCTTTACCTTTGAAGTGAGAGGGTAAAGTTTCTCTTACCAGGTTGTGGGCATTACTGTGAGACAACCTGTGTGTGCAGAGCTTGTGACTGCTGCTCCCATGACAGTGAACAGTTCCCTCACTGAAGGTGTGCTTTGACATTTTGCATTCTGAGCAGTCTTTTTAGATGTGGGGTGCCTTATCTGGGCAGTGAAGGATTTAGAAACATTACTAGGATGTCACTTGGCTTTGTCAAATCAGACCCAGTACCAGAGCACATCTGAGGGATGAAAGGCCCAGTGTGCAACCCAGGTAAAAACAGGGAACATGAGTTTGTGTGACAGTTAGAGCACATCATACCCAGGATTCTCCTGGTCCCAAGAATGAGCCTTGCTATGGCATGTTAGTTACTGTGCAGTACTTGAGTGACTGTCAACCTTTGTTATCCTGGAGATATATTGCTTGGGAGCTTAACTTTTATTATTTGAGCTTTATAAAAATGACAACAGATACATAGTAAATATGGCTATATTTATTTATCTTTAGGGTAGAAGATATGGCCATGCATACACTCTGTCCCCGCATGATGTTTACATGAACTTGGAAGGTCGGGGGGCCTTGAAAGAATAATTCCCCAGTGCCCAGGCCAACTGCTGTATGTATCAAAGTCTACCTCCTGGAGCTTTCTTTGGAAATGGTTCTAGTTGGACCTTCTCTGATTCACAGTTCATTTCTGTAATCTGTGATCAATGAAAGGCCCTGGTTGAGAAGGGCTTTTAGTAATAGAGCCATAAACAGTATTTGAGGATGGGGCTATGAAGGAAGGAGGGTGCACTGCATAGGTTTGATGTAAGGAGGCAAGAGAGAGATGAGGCAGTCTGTCTGTTGCTAAGACTGTCTGAGAACAGCTGACATAGTGATTACACCAATGCTGTGGATTTAAGGTGTTGTTACTATGCAGAATTGGTCCGAACCAGTTCCTTAGTCATTGGTAAATTTCTTTTTCCGCATGGGCTTCAAATTCAGATTGGTTGTATCTCCAAAACATGTCCCCCCTAAGACTTGGCAGGGTTAGCCACTCTCCCCATAAAAAGCAGACAGCTAGTGCGGTGCTCATAGACCAAGAACAGAAAGGGGCGGTCCACAGTGAAACGGACTTGGGTGGACAACGGCATGAATCCCACTGTGGTCACAGTCGCAGCTTGGGTACCCTCTTCATTCACTGTGATGGTGCCTTGGTGCTTGAACTGTTTGAAATTGGAAAGGAAAGGTGTCAGAATCTATAGGCTAGCCCATGGAGGAATAGTGATCAGGTCTAACTTTATTCAGGGTAAAAGCAGAAATCATGACTGGTCAAAATTACCCTTGACAACATCTTTCCTCACTTGTCAAGTGTGATAATTGTGGTTAGAGGCCGTGTACTTTAAGCTCTTGAACCACATTCACTCTTGGTTATACCCATAGTCTTAGAAGCCTTGGGAACCTAGACAATCACCCTAGCATCCTGTCTTCTCAAAGTTGGGGCACACCTCCACCAGAAAAATGGGGGTACAATGCCACAATATTTGGCCTGGTATTCTTTCTCTTTCGCTGAGGGTCTGTTGTTGGTTTGTTAAGTTAAAACTGAGAAGTGTGGATTCTATATATGTATTTAATGAATCTTCCACAAGTTGGCTGGGCATAACTATTTTGCAGACTATAGCACATCTCCCCTCACTTGGATGACAGGTGATAGGAATGGGGCTCAACCCAAGGCTAATTTCTTTGACCACACTGCCCACTAAGTAACTGGCAGCTGCACCACCCCATTGGCCAGAACCTGTAGTGCTGACTATATTGTGTGTGACATCCAGGCCCAGGAGAGCACCCTCAGCTTCTCCTGACTTGGGAAGTCAGAGTGAGGCATGGTGGGCTGGGAAAGACAGATGGGGTGGAACTTGTGCACAGGCAGACCTTGGGGACCTGTGCAGACAAGGGTGCCATTACCAGGTCAATGGTGATCTTTTGGTTTGAGATTCCTGACATGTTGCCATGTTTGTCAAACAGTTCTGTGATCCCCATAGACTTCAGGGCCGCCACCAGATTGTAGTTCTTCTCCAGCTTGAATTTAGGCAAAAGCACCTCTCGAGTTCTGGTGGTAGAAACAGAGGGGGCCTGGTTTTATTGAACCATGAATTACAAATTAGTCATATTTTTCCTGTTAAATGTGGACAGCCTACCATGGGTTACCTTCACCGCAGAGTTGATACATAAGGTCTCTTGTTAAAAATCGCAAACGCAATGTCCTGAGTTGGATCCCGATAACCACATACAATGCTGGGCATGGTGACTCACGCCTGTAATCCCAGCACTCAGGAGGCAGAGATGGAAGGATTGCTGAGTCTGAGGCTTGCCTGGGCTACATAGTGAGCTGAGTGCCAGCCTGAACTACAAAGCGAGACCCTGTCTCAAAAAAAAAAAAATTTTTTTTTTGGTACTGACAGAAGGGGCTTTTAGAAAGACCATTCCATTACAATTTCTAGTTATAGTCAGCCCTTTGTAGTCACATATTCTGTCAACCACAGGCTGAAAATAGGGAGAAAATTACATGTGTACTGAACAGATTTTTTTGCTCTCATCATCATTTCCTAAATAATATAATGCAACAACTATTTATATTGTATTCACATTATTAGGTGATTTAAAATGTATGGGAGGGTATACACATATGTAGAGGGAGTGAAAGTTATACACAAATACTATTCCATTTTATACAATTTTGGCATGCACCATGAGGGGTAGTTGTAGAGCCAATCTCCTGAGGATGTTGAGAAATGACTAAACATAAAATTGAGGCTTGTAGTCTGCTGACTTCAGACATTTTTTATTTTGGTTATTAAAAATTAAATATCTGGTCAGTATACTTATAAAAGAGAACTCTTTATACACACACACACACACACCAGCTATTGCTAAACATATTCAGTCCTTATCACAAATCCTTCAGTCTTATAATTGGGTGAACAGAAACATTAGTGCCAATGGCCCATTTTGGCATTTTGAGGGGGCCAAAGAGGTATAAGACATAGTCTTTCCTTTCAAAGCTTTCTTTCCTGTTGGCAGGCCAAGACTCACATTTATGAATTAGTGAAAACAGAAAGATAATACATTAATATTTGTGTGACTAAAACAGACCTAAGTACTAGAACTGTCCAGGAGAGTGCTATAGGAAAAATGATACCCATGTGGCTTAGTAAGGTGTCTCAGTCTTAAAAGATAGGAATGGATGGGGCGGAGATTTAGCTCTGGTTCCCGCGCCTGCCTGCCTCCCAAGCACAAGGTCCTGAGTTCGATCCCAGTAAACACATGCAATGCTGGGCGTGGTGACCCACGCCCACCAGCAATCAACACCACATACCACAGTGCCGGGCATGGTGGCTCACACCTGTAATCCCACCACTCGGGAGGCAGAGACAGGAGGATTGCTGAGTTCGAGGCTTGCCTGGGCTACATAGTGAGCTCAGGGCCAGCCTGAACTACAAAGGGAGATCCTGTCTCAAAAAAAAAAAGATAGAAATGGATGGATCACTGTGAGCAAAAACTTGGTGGGAGGGCCAGGGATTTAGTTTAAGGGGTACCACACCTTCCTTGCAAGTACAAGGACCCATAGAGGGAGCTCTGAGTGGGGCCTGGTGAAGGAAAAGTGGGGCCTTGAATACCTAACCTGGAGACAAGGGAGAAGAAGGGAGGAGGACCTAGGCAAGGTAGGCCAGCTCTTGGGGGTTGGGGTCCAAACAGAGTTTCTGACAGAGCAGGATGGAAATGGTTTCCTGTCAATGCCTGTCTGGTGATGGGTACACAGGTGGACTAGGGAGTTGCTTTGGCTTCAGGCAGTCAGGGTACAAGTCATGGCCTGATAGGTTGGGAAGGAAGTGGGTACAGAAGGGACATTTCTAAGGAAAATTCCACAGGGCTTGTTGATTAATAGGCAACCTGGGAAAATTAAACATCTTTATTTTCAGCTTTGTTGCATTTCTTTATTCTCTGAAAAGCCCTAAACCAGATTCATATCTTGATACAGGCCTAGCCAATATCCATTAAAACAGAAATGTGAACCAACTTCTCCATTCTTTCTGTCATGATCCAATAATCTCGGTAAATATTTTTAAATCTGAAGTTGTAAATATAGAGTAAGATATAATAGTGGAAGAAAATTATGAATGATGAGTCCTCAAGGGTTGAGAGAACCTTAATTTCCTGGATGGTGTAAAGGAAAACTAATTTCGGAATGCCTCCTAGGTTGTAGGCATTGGGAGGGAAACAATTGACATTGACATTACTTATTCTATTTATTTCTCACGTTGGCCCTGGGAATTAATGGAACACCCCTCCCATTTTAGGGTTGATGAAGGTGGTGCTTGAAGTACAAAGCAGGTATTGTATGTGGCAGAGCGAGCATTATTTCCAGTCTGACTCCAGGCCACCTGCCCTGTCCTCTGAAACTGCCTGGGGAAGAGCAGCTGTGTAGCTCATAAATGATTTCTCAACAAAGATATTTGAGGTGAATTAACAGAGAGTGACCCCATATGACAGTTATGCATATTTCTTTTAAAAACTCCCCAGAGCTCCAGTACTCTTGTATAGCCTCTTAGAGATGAAAAAAAACAAACATCCCGAAGTACCTGTTTGTCATGCTTTTTTGCCATCGCTCCACCACCTGCGGCGTCAACTGTGCTTCAAGGGTCTTCATCCCTGACAGCTTGTGTGGAACCACAATTAACATGCTGATGCCCCCCACATACTCCAGCTGGAGGATGTCACAGTCAAGCTCCTGGTCAGTTGCTGCAAGGAAGTTTCCCTTGGTCTGCATCATGGAAACCTTGACCACCTCTCGCTCATTTAGCCGGAAATTGTGGTTATGTGTCATTTCCACTGGGAATTTGTTTACCCAGGATCCTGTAAAGTCACAAGGAGCAGGGCAGTTATTAGAATGTTCCTTTAGAGAGTGGTCCTTACCTGCAGCATGGTCCAAATTCCCTAATTCTGCAGGACCTATTCTGGGGTCTCTAATTCCCTGGTCTGGTTTAGGCTGAGAATTTGCATTTCTGTTAAGAGTTGTTAAACAGATTGAGGTAGATTGGGTTAGACTTAGATACTAAATAGGACCTTGACCTTGGCCAAGATCTGTACCTTGCCTGGGCCATCATTTCTTTATCTGTAAAATGAGTAGCTCCTTTTGACTCTATGTGGCCGGATGAGCTTCTTTTGGCTGTGGGTTGTGCCTTTTGTCCCTCACACTGTGATTGACAGCACATGCAAGTGATGTGATCTTGCCCTCAGCATCTTCCCTTTAGATTTAGATGTGTGTCTAAGAGTAAGTCCACATTTGTTTTAGCTGTAAAATGCTTGTAACTAACAGTAATTGGGACCATTTAACAATTGGTAATAAGCCAGGCCTTCATCTAATCACCTTATCTACCTTTAAGTAGATTTAAACATCAGATGACTCCTGCCTACCCATCATTTTCTGAATTTGCTTCACCTATGGTTTCTGCTGTAACACTGTTGAGATTTAGACCAGATCATTCTGTGTGGTATGGGGTTGTCCTGTGCATTGTAGGTTATTCAGCAGCCTCCATGACCTTAGTCTGCTAGAAACCAGTTGTGCTCCCTCTTCACTCTCTGGTTAGCTAACCACAAGTACAGTATCTCAGACATCCGCCCTTGGCCCTGTTGGTTATCACTCCTTTTTCCAGCACTGATGGGAAGAAGCCTATTAGAACTCCTAACAAATTGATTCTAACATTTGAAATTAAAATCAAATAGATGTAAAAGGTAGAAATACTCCTTTGAGAAGCATTAATGGGAGATTGAGCCATTCGATCCTTTCTGAATCCCAGCATTGGACAAGTGACTCTTGTAATATGGAAAAGGTAATGTAGGTTTGTTGTCTGTAGGTGTTACTGTTACATGGGCTACTACGCGGTCAGATAAACTGACCACCCCGGTCACTTCTCCATCCTTATCTGACTGAATGACCACCTGCTTCTAACTCTGGCCGGGACCAATGCAGAGGTCTTGGGTAACCTGGGGTGGCAGACAAACTGTTTAGATCCAGGGCTTTGGTGCTGCCCAAATGTTCTGACCTGTTCTGAAGTCATGCCTAAGCAAAGATGGATTGTTTATTCATATTGCATGTCATGTCATATTCATATGGTAATCTACATTTTCACTCACTTGGCGTGAATTGAGCTCTCGCCATTTGCCACACATTGGGCTGTTTCTTTGCTCTCTTTTTGGTTTTTCCCACACCTCTGTCAGGTAGGTGTTATTATCTCCATAATAAACTTGAGCTGAGTTGCAGAAATGTTGAAGGTCTTTTCTAGGGTCACACAAATGAGAAATGGTGAAGCCAGGACTTACACTCTTGTTTGCCCAATT
Source organism: Thryonomys swinderianus (assembly GCA_004025085.1). Lineage (NCBI taxonomy): Eukaryota > Metazoa > Chordata > Mammalia > Rodentia > Thryonomyidae > Thryonomys > Thryonomys swinderianus. The sequence continues at coordinate 19,415 of PVIC010007549.1, read as the reverse complement.
CCAAAACTTATAACAACCAGTGATGAAAAGGATATATGCATGTTCATCACATATATGTATATATGCAATTGTCACAGATCTGTTTGTGACTCACCCATTGACTTCTGTCCACAGTGTGCTTAGCATTGTACCTGGCTGTAGGTGGAAGCCCAGGGCTCAGATCTCAGCACTCTAGGATGCTCTGCAGTCTTGGCCTCTTAGCATTACCTGGCAGTGCACCTGGTAGGTTGCTGCCTTATGAAGCTGCTGGGAGTCCCTCAACCTGGGGACAGAGAGGTTGTACTGACAGATCCGGAGGAGCCCTGACCCCACCTCTGTCAAGGCAGAAGCAGGAAGATCTCTGTCTTTTGTCATACAGCTGCTGGGGCAGGATTTGTTGGCCTCCCAACAAATCACCTCACTGGTGTCCAGTAGTTGTTGGTGGCAAAGGGAGCTATGTTTGTGTATTGCAGTGATTAATTCTGGTGCTTAGCTATCCCTGTATCTGCCCTGCAGTTTGGAGACTGAATTAGACACTTCTTTTGGTCAGGTTCAGAAGGCTTGGACTTTACAAATCCCTGCCCACTCCTTCTTTTTTTTTGCTTTTTGGAGACAGGGTCTTGCTTTGTAGTTCAGGCTGGCCCTGAGCTCACTATGGTGCCCAGGCAAGCCGCCGCGAACTCAGCAATCCTCCTGTCTCTGCCTCCCGAGTGCTGGGATTACAGGCATGAGCCACCACGCCCAGCATTATATGTGGTAACCGGGGATCGAACTCAGGTCCTTACACTTGC